>CM033642.1:88649827-88756338 GCA_019512145.1 Engystomops pustulosus | reverse complement strand
TATACTGGGGTAGGGGCTGGCAGGCTATATACTACAGGGGCTGGCTGTATACTACAGGGGCTGGTAGGCTATATACTACAGGGGCTGGTAGGCTATATACTACAGGGGCTGGTAGGCTATATACTACAGGGGGTTGGCTGGCTATATACTGGGGGGGGGCTGTGACCAATGCATTTCCCACCCTCGGCTTATATTCGAGTCAATAGGTTTTCCCAATTTTTGGTGGTAGAATTAGGGGCCTCGGCTTATACTCAGGTCGGCTTATACTCGAGTATATACGGTATTTTAAATCTGGTCTGTTGAAATATATAATATCTTCTGGTTTTAAAGGCACATCCATATCTGATGAGCAAATATGTTGTTCATCTAGCATAAAATACAAGAGAATCTAAAGCAAACAAAACAGTATTTCAGATAATATATAGAAACCCATTAAACTTTTTCCTTCCCAGGCGATTTCTAAAAATGTTGTCACGTTTTTTGGGCAGAGCAATTTTTACAGTTTTAACAAGTAAAATGGAAATTACTGCATAAAGAATTTTACTACCGTATATACTTGAGTGTAAGCCGAGTTTTTCACCATGGGTTATACTCGACTCAAGAAAAAAAACAAACAGTGCACTCACCTTCTGACGCCCCACTGGCAGGTCCTCTTCTATACAGCAATGCTCCACCATCGGCTCCGTATCCCCTCGCTGTCCGTCGCAGGGATCGTGACTTCAGCCGCTCGCTGACATTCTACTATGTGCGCCGTCATGGTGCCTGCAACGGACCGTTCAGGGACGCGGAGCCGATGCCGGAGCATCGCAGTATAGAAGTGGACCTGCTTCGTCGGAAGGTGAGTACACTGTTTTTTACTACAGGCATTATATTGGGGGCAGGAGCCGCAAGCTATACACTATAGGGGGGTGGCAGGCTATATACTACGAGGGCCTGGCAGGCTATATACTACAGGGGGCTGGCAGGCTATATACTTTAGAGGGCTGGCAGGCTATACACTACAGGGGCTGGCAAGCTATACACTACAGGGGCTGGCAGTCTATACACTACAGGGATCTGGCAGGCTATATACTACAGGGGACTGGCAGGCTATATACTACAGGGGGCTTGCTGGCTATATACTGTGGAGGCATTTCCCCAATGCATTTCCCACCCTTGGATTATACTCGAGTAAATAGGTTTTTCCAGTTTTTTGTGTTAAAATTAGGGGTCTCGGCTTTTAAATTCCTTGCCACCTACTCGTGTATATATGGTATTTGAAATCTGTTCTGTTGATATATATATATATATATATATATATATATACACACACATATATATATATATATATAAAACAGTATTTCAAATAATATATAGGAACCCATTAAACTTTTTCCTTCCCAGGCGTTTCTAAAAATGTTGTCACGTTTTTTGGGCAGAGCAATTTTTACAGTTTTAACAAATAAAATGGAAATTACTGCATAAAGAATTTTACTACCGTATATACTTGAGTGTAAGCCGAGTTTTTCACCATGGGTTATACTCGACTCAAGAAAAAAAACAGTGCACTCACCTTCTGACGCCCCACTGGCAGGTCCTCTTCTATACAGCAATGCTCCAGCATCGGCTCCGTGTCCCCTCACTGTCCATCGCAGGGATCGTGACTTCAGCCGCTCGCTGATATTCTACTATGTGCGCCATGATGGTGCCTGCGACGGACCGCACAGGGACGCAGAGCCGATGCCGGAGCATCGCTGTATAGAAGAGGAATCAGTCATTTTCCCCATTTTCAAAATTGTATTAAGGAATTTAGAGATATAGGCAATTTCATGCAATTTTAAATCATACTGTAAAATTGTATTAAAAAAATGCATAAAAAATGACTTTGATGTCCAAATTTTTTCCCCAAACAGAAAAAAAATTAGCTTCTTACCTCCTAAAAGTAATAGATGAACATAAACTACAACTGAAATAACCAAAAAAACGCTTTTCACAGATTTAGTAATTATTTATCATACCCCTGATGAGCCTTTGTAGGCAAAACATGACATGTAGGGTACATATTGACCTGGTGCTAACACTTCTGGGCATATCTGACCCTAAATTTTAGAATCTCTGATCCCTACATGGGAACACTATTATCTCTGTCTCTCTTGGTGCTATAGCCTAGGGATAGTTTTGCCCGATTGCGAAAAGGTTGCGGTCGGGGTGGCAGCTGTTTAAGACTGTGGCTCCGAGGTTAGGACTTTTAGGGCGACCTAGGCCCCAGGCACTTCTTTAGGGTCTGTTCAGGTTTCCACCCAACATTATCTGTTACTATGCACCCTGGAGCTTACATGTTATGCACCCCGCCATCCTGTCTCTACTACCCTCTTCTCACCTGACCTTGGTCTGAATCACACCTCAATGTAGAGTATCACCATACACCTGCACTCCTGGCCTCCTGAACCTTCATGGGCTTCGTTGGACATAGCCCACCAGGTATGTGTTCTTACTGGTGATTAGCTGATGCAGCATCAGGTGGAGTGTTCCACTGGTCAGACAGTTTTCTCTCTGGTTTGTTGACTGATTTTAGGAACTCATTATTAAAAGTTATGTTTTATGAATTTTGAAGCACCGTTTGGATTTTGATATCCTGAGAGGAATCCTTCAAGTGGGCTTTCGCCACTATTTAATATCTGGACATACAGCTCCTGGCGGATCTTGATCAGACCTTCTGACTTAATTTCTCTCTCCTTTTGCTAACAATCAAATCAGATCTCCAAAGATGGTCAAAAGGATTTTATTCATGGTTTAGTAGGGTAGGGATCATTAAAATGAACGCCCTCACTCACCTCCTCTATTCCTTTCCGGCTTTGCCCATTAAGATACTGCTTTCCTTCCTCACGACAGTACTGAGGCTGTTTTCAACATTTGTCTGGTCCGACAAACCTCCAAGACTTAAGCGGAAGATACTGCATTATCCTAAAAGTGCAGAAGGAATGGCACAAAAGCCTGAGTTACGATGGAACAGAACTGCACCGGTACACCTGTCACACTTGAGGAGGGAAAGTGTGTGGGAAAGTCTCTTGGAAGAATCTGTGGACCCTCTGGACCACCGCGGAAGAGGCCCGCGGTGGCAGCCAAGGTAGTACGGCAGAAAACAGTCCAAAGCTGAGATAACAGCAGGAAACACAGAGGAATACCGGTTACGCTGGTACACAGAGAAACACTGGTGATGCTGGTACAGACTGTAGATTCCGCTGTACAGGAACCCTGGAAGGCACAGCAGGACAGAAACCCAGGAAGGCACAGGAGGTCACAGGAATGGCAGAGACACAGAGGAACACTGGTAACGCTGGAACACAGAGGAAAACTGGAAACACAGGGAACACAGGAGGGCTATCACTTAGCAGGAAATGATGCTGAAGATCCGGCAGGGAGTGAAGGGAGGTGCCAGATTATAAGGGAAAGCCAGATTAGCAAGAGCCAATCAGGAGGACCCTTTATGTCTTAAAGAGCCAGTGGCGCGCCCTAGCAGTGGGAGCGTGCTGCCTAGCAGGAGTACAGCCAGGAGGTGGAGAAGTGATTCCACGCTGGGGAGTGGGACAGTGGCAGCGGGGACCACGGCACATAGAGGGGCACGGGTGTGTCTGTGATGCGCGACAAGGATCGCAGGTGCATCCGTGACAACACCAGACATATCTCCCATGCATGGAACGGAAATAGTGGCAATCCCTAGCCAAACGTCCATCTATTAATGCCAACCTGTTGGTTTTTAAAAGTTGCCGTTCCAAGAGTACTATATCTCCAGCAGGTTCCCCTCCTACACCAATACTCGGCAACCCAGACTTTCTCCCAGGAGTAGAGTCACCAGTCTTTAGACAGTGTCACAGGAAGGCAGGTTGCTTTAGGGTCTGTCACTTTGCTGGCACAAAGGAGACGAATTGGTGGCCCCACAGGACCTACTGAGAGCCACCCTCTGGCAAGGTCTCCAGCTTACCCATTACCTAAACTCAATTGAACCTCTCTCCTTGTACAGTAGATCACTGTACGAGGAGAGGGGGATACTTAGGTGTTATCTCCTTACCGCAGTGGAGGCCTGTAACTCGGCTTGCTGGCGTTTTACTGAGTCTCCTTAGAAGAGTCTCTTGAGCACAGAACCAAAACGAGACGCTTTTTCCCAGAAAACCTGGTTTCACTGGACCTCCTTTATCGCCTCTTCTTGTTTCCAGGAATTTACAGGAGCGATCCCTCTGTAGTTATCCCAGAGTAAAGCTCATATGTACTCAAGTACCAGGTGAAGGGGTGGGGTGGCCCCCGTTATCCTCTTTACCCTCTCTTTCCTCACCTCATCTTTCTGTTTTTTGATATATGCACTTTGCACACTTTGATGTCAATGTAAATACACTCAAGCTTTGGTTTTGAAGTTTTTGGAGACTGTCTGCTCCAAAAACATAAGTAAGTGGTTCATAATGCTACATTGATAAGCTTGATCACTTTCCGGTTTATGTTTTGTTATTTTTATGTGTAATGAAAAATTTGGAATAAACTTTAATACAAAAAAAAAAAATCATGCAATACTGTGACAAACACAAATTATTTAAAAAATGCAATGAAAAAGCAATGAAAACATTTTTTACTCACATTATAACGGAAGTTTACGCACAAAAAGGGAGCAACACACAACGTCAACAAGAATTTACACTCTCAAAAATGCAAAATATATAGAAAATACATGTAATATTTGGATGTAATCCACAAATGTGTTTACATTTGTTTTCTTTTGCAGAAAACAGCATACCATGTATACAGAAATAACTTTTTTAATAAACCTAAGCCTATTTTGGCTTCAAGGACACAGCCCCATTTGCAAATATGCCCTGTGTCACTATAAGTGGTTATAGCTTTGGAACGCTTTAACATCTCCAGGGAATTTTGGGATTGTTTTCTGGTGACACATTGGGGCTTATTTACTAAGGGGCCGCGGATCGCATTTCCGTCGGACTTCCCGACAATTTCGGGATTTGCACAACAGTGATAGGGATTTAGCAGGGGATTGTGTTGCATGAGATTGGATTTTGCCGCAGCGGCTCTGGATTTCATGCGAGAGTGCGCAAGACAATGCACTTACATACACCAGGAAGAAGAAGGTGAACTCCGGCGGACCTGATCGGGGAAGCGACAGATGCAGGATATCGGGGCACACGATCTTCGTGGATGGCAGCAGATGTGCCTTTCGGTCGGACAATGCACTTTCGAGGATCGCGCAGGATGGGTAAGTAAATGTGGGCTATTGTACTTCAAATTAATTTAAAAATGTGGATGATATTTTTTGTAAAAAAAAAAAAAACTAAAGTTCTAAATTCTATTCTTTTGAAGCAGATAGTCATACCACACAAATTAATTCAGAACTTACAATTTCCCAAATGTCTATGCTTTTGGCACAGATTTTTAAGAACCCACATATTTAACTAGAATGTTAAGAGGCTTAGAATTTGGGCCATTTTTCACATTTTATGGAAAATCGACAAAACCTGTATTTAGAAGGACCTTCTCAATTCTCAAAAGACTGTGAGAGGCCTTAATAATAGCTAGACAGTTCTAGGGAAATATGGGTGTTTTGAATTTTTAGGTTTTTTTATTATATTTTTTTTTAACTTTTGTTTATTTTAACTATTTTTCAGACTCCCTAGGGTACTTTAACACTAGGTTGTCTAATTGATCCCACCTTATACTGCCATATTACAATATGGCAGTATATGGGGATTTTCCTCGTCATCCATTACAACGTGCTATTCGCACATTGTAATGAAAGGGTTAAAACGAGACAGCTCCGAGTCTTCGGAAGACCCAAGGCTGTCGTGGTGATCAATGACATCACGGGGATTGACTGTTTCTCGCCAAGATGGTGCCAACATTTTTTTTAAGCTGCCGGCGGCGATAGATGGGTTGACAACCACAATTAGTGCTAGCACCGATCGCGGGTGTTACCTGTAAGCCTTTGCTGCAATATGCAGCAAAGACTTACTGGCTATGGAGAGGGCTCAGCCCGTGGGCCCTGTCCATGCACACACACCCGGTGTCTGACGTAATATTACGTCACATGTCGGGAAGGAGTTAAGAAGTTTGTTAACCTTTTAGGTGTTTTGTAGGGGTTAACACAAAATGGAGGCGCAGTTTTTGGACAACACATTTGTTTTGCTCAAAAAATTAAACATTCTCAAATGCCAAAAAGTTTGATATTAAATTTCTCCCGAGTATGCAGATACCCCATATGTGGTGGTAAACTTCTGTATGGGAACACGGCATAGAATAGAGGAAGCGCCACTCAAAGTAAAATTTTCTTGTCAGCAGAATATTGTCACATTGTACAGGCTATAATTTGTTTATGTGGATATATGGGTTTTTTTTGCCACATGATATGCACTTTTCTGGTACATAATTTTGGGACATCTATAGCTAATTGATGGTGGAGGAAATGAAAAATCATCAATATTTGGTAAAATTTGTAAGCTTTTTTGGCAGTTATAGTGTGTTATGAATAAATAGTTCAGCTCCCCAGGTCCATATTAAAGTTCCTCTGTTGTGTGAGTTTTTCCTCTATGTCAGGGGTCAGGAACCTTTTTGGCTGAAAGAGCCATGAACGCCACATATTTTAAAATGTTATTCCGTAAGAGCCGTACCACATGCACATGCTCCCCAGCACTTGCGGATTTAAAGGGCCAGTGTGCCGCTTCCCACTTCCTGGGTTCCTATAAAGACCGGCGGCTGCCAGATAGGTAGCCATACCACATGTCCCCCAGTATGTAGGTAGCCGCAGCACATGCCCCCAGTAGATAGGTAGCCACAGCACACGCCCCCAGTAGATAGGTAGTCACAGCAAAAAAAAAAAAAGAAGAATATTCACTTATCAGTGCTCCCTGCAGTCAGCTCCTCATCGCTCCCACGCTTTTCTCTTTGACCCAGGCTTAGATGATGGCGCCTGGGTCGTACAAAGGACATAGGCAGTGGTAACATCGCTGCCTGTGATCAGTCTGAGAGACACACAGCAGCCGTCACTATTTATTAAAGATCTGTCTGAGAGCCGGATGCAGCCAACAAAAGAGCCATATCTGGCTCCCGAGCCATAGGTTCCCTACCCCTGCTCTATGTGAAACAACAGAGGTACTTTAAAATCAAGGAAAAAATCAAGGAAAAAAAGAAAAATCCTGAGGAGCCTGAAACCACTCAAACTGAGGATTTTTAGTTTCTTCATCAAAATGTAAAACAAATTTTAATCCGACTCAACAGCGAGGACACTATATTGAGACGTTTTATGCGCTTGCAGCAGAAGACTTCAAAAAATACGTAGCCTTCAGGAAAAAGGTAGTAATCTGTCAATTGGCGAAAAAACAGCCCTACAAAGCCTAAAAAATAACTAAAATTGTCATGAGATCTGCAGATAAAAGGGGAGGTATAGTAGTTCAAGATCGAGAAATATACATTAAGGAAGCCCTTTGAATACTGGAGGACCCAACCTACTATACCCCACTAAAATAAGACCCCACTAAAAAATATTTGGAATATTATTTAGCCATTATCAGTAATGCGTACAAAGAATACATTCTGAATAAGAAAGAAAAACAATTTCTAAATATAAGTCATCCAGTCCTCTCCACCATCTACCATCTACCTAAGGCGCATAAGGACCTAAAAAATCCCCCTGGGCGCCCAATCACATCAGGAATTGATTCCCTGACGTGCAACCGTTCTCATTTTATTGCCTTATACCTCCAGCCCCTAGTAAAAAAAACCTTCCCTCATACCTAAGGGACTCTACGAGTCTGATCTTGGACCTTAAGGACTTCCTATGGAAAGAAGATTATGGTTTTCTTACATTAGATATATCATCTTTATATTCTAATATTAAACACAGTCTGGGAATTGAGGCATCCTGGTGGTACCTTGAAAATTCTACTACAATCCCCGCACAGCAAATTGATTTCTTAATGGAAGGTCTACTCTTTGTATTAGAGCATAATTACTTTCAGTTTGAAGATTGGCTATACCTACAAAAGTGGGGGAAGGCATTGGGGACTCGAGCCAACCCAAGCTATGCCAATTTAAGCATGGGGCGCTTCGAGGAAACACCCCAATAGATGAAGGACATTGTCTATTATAAACACTATATCGACGATTTATTCTGTATATAGAATGGGACTAAGGAAGAAGCGACAGCATTTGTGAACCAATTGAACTCAAATAATTGGGGAATAGAGTTCACAAAAAATTTTGATAAAAATACTACGGTCTTCCTAGATCTCGAGGTCACCCACACTAAAACAGAGATCGTGACAAAAACATACTTTAAGAAAGTAGACAGCAACAGCTTTGTAGATTAGAGTGGCCATTACTCTAGTGGTTAAAAAGTGGTTAAAAAACGTGTCATTTAGCCAATTCCACCACCACATAACAAAAAATTTTACCAAGTCAGAGTATAGAAAACAAGCAGAAGGATTAAGAAGAAAATTTCAGGAAAAAAATTACCCAGAACCCATAATAAAACAAGTATACTGTTGAGAGACCCTTATTTAAGGAAAATAGTCCCCAAACAGGCAAAAATTACTTTTAGGAAGGCCACCACAGTGAGAAATATAATTGCTCCCAGTAACTTACGAAAACTAGAAAACAAGGAGGAAATAAAACGAGGAACACCAGGGATCAAAAAGTGTAAACATAAAAAATGCCTGTGTTGTGATATTATTAAAAACGGAACAACCTTGTTCAAATCAAACACCACAGGAGAAAAATTCACCATCAAGCAGAACCTATCGTGTGCATTAGATTATGTTATCTATCTGGTCAATTGTACCTGTGGCCTGTACTATATAGGGCGTACTATCCAGACACTCCGTGTGGGTATTAGCGGCCACAGGCATAAAGCTAAGGCAGGCTTTTTAAAACACAGCCTTTCTAAACAACTACCCTGGAACATGAAAAAGATTTTGGATCGGTGTCCCCGATTGAACAAATCTGCATAGATGTTAAGAATAGGATTAAAACTAGGGCGCGCACTCCAGCTCTTTAGGATTTAAAGGGTCAGCATCCCTCTGATTGGGGCTGGCTAATTCCGGCTCGCCCTTATAATCCGGCACCTCCCTTCACTCTCGGCCAGATCTTCAAGTCATTTTCCCTGAAGTGAAAGCCCTACTGTATTTCCTAGTGTTCCTCCGTGTTCCAGCATTTCCAGGATTCCTCTGTGTGTCTGTACTCCAGTGTTCCTCCGTGTTCCTGGGTTTACTGATTTTCCGATATTCCTTTGGCGTTCCTGTATCCCTGTGGCGGTCCTGTATCCCTGTGGCGGTCCTGTATCCCTGTGGTGTTCCTGTATCCCTGTGGTGTTCCTGTATCCCTGTGGCGTTCCTCTATCCCTGTGGCGGTCCTGTATTTCTGTGGCGGTCCTTTATCCCTGTGGCGGTCCTGTAATCCAGTGGTCATCCTGAGGTCCTGCCGTCCTGCTGGGGTACTGCCATCCTGCCGAGCTCCTGCCATCCTGAGGTCTGTTCCTGTGTCCAGCTCCGGAGGTTTGTCCATGTGGTTCCTACTTCGGTGTTCCGTACCATCCTGTGGTTCCTGAGCCATCCTGTGGTTCCTGTTTCCTGCCTCCCTACCTTGGCTGCCACTGCGGGCCTAGTCGCACCCGTGGAATGACCTGGTACCCCCCCGCAGCAAGACCATCCCCCTTTGCGGCGGGCTCTGGTGAAGACTTGGTGCCACTTAAACTCTGGTCCCGGGTAGCGGCTAGTACCATCATCCCCCGCGGTGGTCCAGAGGGTCCACAGACTCTTCCCATAGAGACTTTTCCCTACACTTATCCCCACAAGTGTGACAATAATATAGTAGAGTCAACCATCTGTATGCTTTTAATGTTTATGTGAACATTTTATTTCTTCCATTTTAGAAAAATCTATTGTATATACTCGAGTATAAGCCGAGTTAGGGTTTTTGAGCACAAATTTTGTGCTGATAAACTAGGCTTATACTCGAGTATATAAGGTAAGCTTATATTTTAATGACCCATTTGTATATGAATTATTCTGATTCCTGGAATACCCCTTTAAGAATGTTACCTTTCATTGACTTATAGTAGCATTCATTGCTCGTCATCATGCAACTTTGGAGCTAATGTACAATTATTTTTAGAACAACTATATACCTTTTTTGTCCATATTGTATATGCGAGGTGTAAAATATATACAATATATATATATATATACAATATATATATATATATATATATATATATGTTATGGATTTTAATTCAGTTTTGCGGTTGCCGTCAACCCGAATGAAATGGATGTAGCAAAATAACAATGACGCGCAAATCCGTTTTTAAAGGTATTTATTGCGATAATGAAATGTGACTGTATGCCTGAGAAGGTTCAAGTACTGAGGTACTGGAGTAAACGTTGCAATTTTATTGATACTTTTATAATAAAACCAATGTTAATTAGTATTCGGGAGTAAGTAGGGTATCTTTTTGCAATGTCATACACCTGCTGGAGCATCAGTAAAAGTTTGACAGTAATGATGCGGGTGTTTACAGTGGGTGTCAGCTGTCTTGTGGTGCCTGCTCAGTGAGTTTAATATGCAAAAATCTACATGAAAATTCTAAATTCCACTAAAATAGTCCAAATCCAGACTACTATAAAACGTAGTACTTTCCTAAAATCAGTAAGATGTAAGGAGTTTTACATTCACACATGAGTTATTTTCACCACAATATGCAAACACAGGGAAGATTAAATCTCCAGGTGCGCCAAAAATTTTGCAGAAAATTGCACTGAACTTCAGTGACGATATCAAATAAAAAAACATATATCATCATCACGGTAATGAGATAACAAAGTTCACTTAAGAGAGGTGTAATATGTGCATGCAATAAAAAACCTTCCATGGTTCATAAAAATTGGAGTAAGAACGCCATAAAATAGGTATAGTAATAATGTGGTGGGGATGATTCCTCAGGAAGTTGATTGTTTTGTTGTAAATATGACTTTTTTACTAGCTTAGGGTTTGCTGATGTTAATAGTAGCCAGAAGGGCGCGAGGTGGGCGAATGGAATGGGCATACTTTTCAATTTTAGATAATAAAAAGATCACTGACAAGGATAGATATTACCAAAACGTCAGACCCTTCCTGTGCTCTATCATTTTCCCGACGCATTAACACATAACTCCACACTACCAGTCTTCTTTTTTCACACCCCTCAGCACACCTTCCGCCCCCGTTCACACTTCGCCTTTTTTCTTTCCTTTTTTCTCTCCCCCCCCCCTTCCTTCCTTCCTGGTACACCCCTTCACAATCGCTCTAACCCCCACCTCCCCCCACATACAATCAACACGACCGCGGAAAACTTTGACTGCATCGTTCACCCCCCACAGCACCCTCTCTATCTGGCTTTTCTGCGAACCCTGTACCATTCCTGGTTGGCCCTACAGCCCATACCCCCCCCCTCCTCATCCCCCCTCATGGAGAGATGGGCTTAAACAGGTCATTGGTTTGTTATGGATTTTAATTCCGTTTTGCCGGTTGCCGTCAACCACGATGAATGGATGTATGCAAAATACAATGATCGCGAAATCCGTTTTTAAAGGTATTTATTGCGATAATGAAATGTGACTGTATGCCTGAGAAGGTTCAAGTACTGAGGTACTGGAGTAAACGTTGCAATTTTATTGATACTTTTATAATAAAACCAATGTTAATTAGATTCGGGAGTAAGTAGGGTATCTTTTTGCATTGTCATACACCTGCATGGAGCATCAGTAAAAGTTTGACAGTAATGATGCAGGGTGTTTACAGTGGGTGTCAGCTGTCTTGTGGTGCCTGCTCAGTGAGTTAATATGCAAAATCTACATGAAAATTCTAAATTCCACTAAAATAGTCCAAATCCAGACTACTATAAAACGTAGTACTTTCCTAAAATCAGTAAGATGTAAGGAGTTTTACATTCACACATGAGTTATTTTCACCACAATATGCAAACACAGGGAAGATTAAATCTCCAGGTGCGCCAAAAATTTTGCAGAAAATTGCACTGAACTTCAGTGACGATATCAAATAAAAAAACATATATCATCATCACGGTAATGAGATAACAAAGTTCACTTAAGAGAGGTGTAATATGTGCATGCAATAAAAAACCTTCCATGGTTCATAAAAATTGGAGTAAGAACGCCATAAAATACGGTATTTAATAATGTGGTGGATGATTCCGTCAGGAAGTTGTTTGTTTTGTGTAAATATGACTTTTTACTAGCTAGGGTTTGCATGTTAATAGTAGCCAGAAGGGCGCGAGGTGGGCGAATGGAATGGGCATACTTTTCAATTTTAGATAATAAAAAGATCACTGACAAGGATAGATATTACCAAAACGTCAGACCCTTCCTGTGCTCTATCATTTTCCCGACGCATTAACACATAACTCCACACTACCAGTCTTCTTTTTTCACACCCCTCAGCACACCTTCCGCCCCCGTTCACACTTCGCCTTTTTTCTTTCCTTTTTTCTCTCCCCCCCCCCTTCCTTCCTTCCTGGTACACCCCTTCACAATCGCTCTAACCCCCACCTCCCCCCACATACAATCAACACGACCGCGGAAAACTTTGACTGCATCGTTCACCCCCCACAGCACCCTCTCTATCTGGCTTTTCTGCGAACCCTGTACCATTCCTGGTTGGCCCTACAGCCCATACCCCCCCCCTCCTCATCCCCCCTCATGGAGAGATGGGCTTAAACAGGTCATTGGTTTATGTTTATGTGAACATTTTATTTCTTCCATTTTAGAAAAATCTATTGTTATGGATTTTAATTCCGTTTTGCCGGTTGCCGTCAACCCGATGAACTGGATGTAATCAAAATACCAATGATCGCGCAAATCCGTTTTTTTAAATGTATTTATGTGCGATAATGAAATGTGACTTGTATGCCTGAAGAAGGTTCAAGTACTGAGTGTACTGAGTACACGTTGCAATTTTATTGATACTTTTATAATAAAAACCAATGTTAATTAGAATATCGGGAGTATAGGGTATCTTTTTTGCACTTGTCATACACCTGCATGGAGCATCAGTAAAAGTTTGACAGTAATGATTGCGGGTGTTACAGTGTGGTGTCAGCTGCTTTTGGTGCCTGCTCAGTGATAATATGCAAAAATTACATGAAAATTCTAAATTTCCACTAAAATATGATTCCGATCCAGACTACTTATAAAACGTAGTACTTTCCTAAAATCAGTAAGATGTAAGGAGTTTATACATACCACACATGAGTATTTTCACCACAATATGCAACAAAGGGAAGATTAAATCCACAGGGTGCACCAAACAATTTTTGCAGAAAATTGCACTGAACTTCAGTGAACAATAATCAAAATAAAAACTATATATCCATACATCAAGGTAATGAGATAACAAAGTTCACTTTAAGAGAGGTGTAATATGTGCGTGCAATAAAAAAACCTTCCATGGTTCATAAAAATTTGAGTAAGAACGCCATAACATAGGTATTAATAATGGGGGGATGATTCCTTCAGGAATGTGTGTTTTTTGTGTAACATATGACTTTTTTACTAGCTCTGGTTTGCTATGTTAATATGTAGCCACATTGGGCGAGGTGAATGAATGTTTATCCTTTCAATTTATATAATAAAAAGATCACTTACCGTATATACTAAAGTATAAGTCAATCTGATTATAAACCAAGGTACCTAATTTTACCACAAAATATGGGAAAACCTTTTGACTCAAGTATAGGGTGGGAAATGCATTGGTGCCAGCCCATAACCCCCCTCCCCTCGGAGAGATGGCTAATGAGGTTTAATGTAGATAAATGAAAAGTTATGCACTTGGCCCATGGCAACAAAAATTATGTTCTGAACAGTCTATTACTTGGTAAAACTGCAGCTGAAAAAGACTTGGGGGTATTGGTGGATGGTAAACTTAATTTTAGTGACCATGACTTTATGTGGATATTAAAAAGTGAAGAAAGATATAAGGGCTCTAACCATGAGATATTCACATTTTAAGGCCATTTTAAAGTTTGTTTATGTGTAATGTAAAAAAAATAGAATCTGGCTGTAAATATAAAGGCCTTTTATGCTGTGTTGATATAATGACTAATTTAGAATTCAGACTGTTGTAAAATTGGATTTATAACTGGGGCAGTAATTTAATGTGCTGATCATTAAAATGCAATGTGGACTATGTGCTGATTCATTTGGTTTCATAAAAAGGCATAGATTTCAGATTTTGATTGAAAACGAAATAACATAACCAAATAAAGTTTATCAAGTTGCATCAAATAAAAGAAAAGTGATTTTTCACAGCTCTTACGCCATTTGAAAAAACAAAAACGGAAACTGTTATGCAGTAGAATATATTTTACAGAATCAAGTGATATGATACATGACAAAAACCTATTGTGGGGGTGCATTGATGATAGTGCATTGGTAGCCTTGTTAAATATTATGGGGCACATTTACTAAGGGCTTTGCACCAGTTTTTTGGTGGACTTTGCACGTTCTTTCTAGTGCAAACTGCTTGCACATGTGTTTAAGAAGTGTCTGCACCACAAATGTGTCACATGCGGCCGTTTTGTGGCGCAGCTGCACTAGTTATCATGTGGCACAAATAAGGGGACATTGCAGTGCTCAATCTGACCATGCGCCAGATTTAACATGCAAGTCCGACAGAAGTATGTAAGCCCCATGTTAAAGATAGACCATAATAAAAGTGATGTACTCTGTTGGGCCAGCACAGGGCGCCAGATTCATTCATTCAAGCTGTTATGGTACTGTTTACAGGACAGTTCTAAAGCAGTAGTATCATATATATTACATTATCACAGCTGTGTTTTAAGTTAACATTCAAGAGCAACACTTCTAATACTTAAAGGGGTATTCCGGGAATATGAATGTCTGATACATAAACCCATGAAGCTATAAAAAAATTAATGTAACAAAACTCAATGGCCTTTCTAAAGTAGGTGGAGTTATCACCAAGATGGCCACCACTGGAAACTACAAGTTCCCAAGATCCTTTAGTTCTCAGTAACTGCTCCTAGGTCTTATGCTCTGCTCCCGTAATGATCTAACAGGTTTTCTTGCTCTGTACCATAGTAATCATGTGTACTGCCATCACCACATACTGGATGCACTGCAACCAACCGACTGCAGCCAAACATAGTTGCGGTCACCTGATCTGCCAAGGCAGGTTCAGGACATGTGATGTGGACCTGTGACCAGCGGCCATCTTTTGCCCTGTGTCTTCTCCACGCGGAGGAAATTAACGGACTGATTAAAGGGCGAGGAGCGTTTTAATTCTTCATTACAGTCTGTCACCAGCATTTTTCTGCTAAGGGGAGCAAAATTTTAAATAACAACTAATTACATATGACATTATATTTTAACCCCTTAACGCTCTGCGCCGTAGCTCTACGGCGCAGAGGTATAAGGAGTGTATGAAGAGGGCTCACGGGCTGAGTCCTTTTCATACAAAGGTGGGGGTTTTTGCAAAATGCATAAAACCCCCACCGCCCCCCCCCGGAGAGCAGAGATGGCTAATGATGGTTAATGTAGATAAATGAAAAAATGCACTTGGCCCATGGCAGCAAAAAATTATGTTCTGAAACAGTTATACTGGAATTAATTTTAGTGACCACAGCCAGCAGCTTCTAATAAAGCAAATAAAATAGCGGCCAAAATCGAAACTGGCACTTTTTTGCCATTTTGAAAAATATAAAAAAATCAGTTAAAAGTGATCAAAAGGCTGTACAGGCCTAAAAATAGAAGCACTGAAAACATCATCAAAAGTTACAAAAAATGACACCACCCACAGCTCCGTACACTAAAGTATGGAAAAGTTATTAGCGCCAGAAGGTGGCAAAATAAAAGAAAAAAATTGTACAGAAGGTTTTAATTTTTGTAAATGTATGAAAAATTATAACACCTATATACACCTATATCGCACTGACCCATAGAATAAAATAGACATGTCATTTGGGGCGCACAGTGAAAGCTGTAAAATCCACAAGAAAGCGTTGCAAATGCGATTTTTCACCGATTTCACAGCATTTGGAATTTTTCCCCGCTTCCCAGTACACGGCATAGGATATTAAATATCGTCACTATAAAGTGAAATTTGTTACGCAGAAAACAAGCCGTCACACAGCTCTTTATGTGTAAAAATAAAAAAGTAACAGATTTTTGAAGGGCTGTGCTTGTAAAAACTCAATTTAAAAATCATAGCAATGTGTGGTAAAACCACATGTGGTTCTTAAAGGAAAACCTACCCACCACAAATCTACCTATAAAGGTAGATGGGTGGTAGGTGAATCAATGGGGACGTGAGGATAGCCTTTAAGAGGCAATCCTCACGTCCCCAGCACTTTTTGTAAACTTTTATACTAATTAATTTTGTTATGCGGCTACTTGGGCGTGGAGTAGCCGCATCGAGGTTACACGAGGCGGCTACTCCACGCCCCGTAGCCACTTTACCCTCTACTCACATGTTCGGCGCGCAGCTGCTCGTAGCTGCGCGCCCTTGTCCGACGATCCTGCCGTTGCCGCAGCGCAGAACAGCAGCCCGCGCCTGCGCGGTCACTGCTCCGAAGCCGGGTGCCACAGCGCGGGCCCTGCTGTTCTGCGCATGCGCAGACGGCAGGATCGTCAGACGAGGCCCGCAGTACGAGGCAGCTGCGCGCCCCGAACATGGTGAGTAGGAGGGGGTGGGGTAAAGTGGCTACCGGGGCGCGGGAGTAGCCGCCTGTGTAACCTCATGATGCGGCTACTCACGCCCCAAGTAGCAGCCCATAACAAATTAACATATTAGGGTAATAAAAGTTTACAAAAAGTGCGGGGGACATGAGGATTAGACCTTAAGGGTATCCTCACGTCCCAATGATTCACCTACCACCCGATCTACCTTTATAGTAGATTGTGTTTGTGGTAGTGCCCTTTAAATGCTCTGCCAATACATGGCACAATCTTCCTTAACATCAGTGAGTAAAAAAGAGTTGCCTAAAGTAACTGGTGTAAAAGATTATTTGGTAAACAATGAAGAATGAATAGAATGAGCTACAATTCCCTTTGTTCAAGTCACAGTCAAAGTGACTTTATGTGGATATTAAAAAGTGAAGAAAGATATAAGGGCTCTAACCATGAGATAGTCACATTTTAGGCCATTTTAAAGTTTGTTTATGTGTAATGTAAAAAAAATAGAATCTGGCTTGTAAATAAAGGCCTTTATGCTGTGTTGATATAAAGACTAATTTAGAATTCGAACTGTTTAAAATTGGATTTATAACTGGGGCAGTTATTTAATTGCTGATCATTAAATGCAATGTGGACTGTGTGCTAATTCATTTGGTTTCATAAAAGGCATAGATTTCAGATTTTGATTGAAAACGAAATAACATAACCAAAATAAGTTTATCAAGTTGCATCAAATAAAGAAAGAAAGTGATTCTTCACAGCTCTTCCGCATTTGAAAAAAACAAAAAACGGAAACTGTTATGCAGTAGAAATATTTTTTTACAGAATCAGTGATATGATACATGGCAAAAAAAAATTGTCGGGGGGTGCATGATGAGATGCCATATATTGGTTAGCCTTGTTAAATATTATGGGGCACATTACAAGGGCTTTGCACCAGTTTTTTGGTGGACTTTGCAACGTTCTTCTAGTGCAAACTGCTTGCACATGTGTTTAAGAAGTGTTGCACCACAAATGTGTCACATGCGGCCGTTTTGTGGCGCAGCTGCACAGTTATATTTGGCACAAATAAGGGACATTGCAGTGCTCAATCTGACCATGCGCCAGATTAACTGCAAGTCCGCCAGAAGTATGTAAGCCCCATGTTAAAGATAGACCATAATAAAAGTGATGTACTCGTTGGGCCAGGCACGGCGCAGATACATTCATTTAAAGCTGTTATGGTACTGTTTACGGGAAGTTCAAAGCAGTAGTATCCTATATATTACATTATCACAGCTGTGTTTTAAGTTACATACAGAGCAACACTTCTAATACTTAAAGGGGTATTCCGGGAATATGAATGTCTGATACATAAACCCATGAAGCTATAAAAAAATTAATGTAACAAAACTCAATGGCCTCTCTAAAGTATGTGGAGTTATCACCAAGAGGCCACCACCACGAGGAAACTACAAGTCCCAAGATCCTTTAGTTCTAGTAACTGCTCCTAGGTCTTATGCTTGCTCCCAGTAATGATCTAACAGGTTTTCTTGCTCTGTTACCATAGTAATCATGTGTAACTGCCATCACCACAACATTGGCCATACTGGATGCACTGCAACCAACGACTGCAGCCAAACATAGTTGCGGTCACCTGATCTGCCAAGGCAGGTGCAGGACATGTGATGTGGACCTGTGACCAGGGCCATCTTTGCCCTGTGTCTTCTCCACGCAGAGGAAATTAACGGACTGAATAAAGGGCGAGAGTAGCGTTTTAATTTTAATTACAGTCTATGTCACCAGCATTTTTCTGGTAAGGGGAGCAAAATTTTAAATAACAACTAATTACATATACCGTATATACTCGAGTATAAGTCGACCCGAGTATAAGCCGAGACCCCTAATTTCAACACAAAAAACTGGGAAAACCTATTGACGAGTATAAGCCGAGGGTGGGAAATGCATTGGTTACAGCCTCCAGTATATAGTCTGCCAGCCCCTGTAGCATACAGCCCGCCCAACCCTGTAGCATACCGCTGCCCAGCCCCTGTAGTAGGAAAAAAAATAACACTGACTCATCTTTACCGACGTCCCCCATAGGTCTCTTCTGTCTCAGACTGTCTCAGACAGAAGAGGACCTAGGGTGACGTCAGAAAGGTGGGAGTTTTGTCTTGTTTTTACTTGACTCGAGTATAAGCCGAGGTTAGGGTTTTTGAGCACAAATTTTGTGCTGTAAAACTAGGCTTATACTCGAGTATATAAGGTAAGCTTATATTTTAATGACCCATTTGTATATGAATTATTCTGATTCCTGGAATACCCCTTTAAGAATGTTACCTTCATTGACTTATAGTAGCATTCATTGCTCGTCATCATGCAACTTTGGAGCTAATGTACAATTATTTTTAGAACAACTATATACCTTTTTTGTACATTGTATATGCGAGGTGTAAAATATATAAAATATATATATTATATACATATATTATATATAATATATATATATATATATATATATATGTATATATATACAACTAATGAATGTTTCTAACATAGAGCATATATATATAATAAGCATAACTTTTGCATTAATTAGTTGCGTGGGTCCCACAAGTGCTTATATATTTATATTTTTAATATATATCTGTTTTGGTTACATAAGTAAAGTGTTTTAAATAAATGTATCAGTAGTTTAACACATTTATAGTTTATAAGGTCTTTGGTGTTGCAGACACTTTTTTTGTTATCCCCATTTTATTTACCCTAAGGGGCCAATTGTGTTTGGCACCAAATTACCTTTTATTTTTGTGGTAAGTGAACATTGCCACAATTGTTTCACATTTTTATTTTACTTTTGCATATATTAACTATTTTTTACTTATAACTTTGTTTTTGTTTATTTAAAGATCATGGTGATCTAAAAGTCAGAAGTCCAGTGCACAGTGCAGCACAAATATCGTAAGTATTATCTCTATACCTTCTTTGCTTTATCATGCTATGTATGTAACAGAATATTGAAATAACTACAGCTTTGTATCCATTGATAACTGTGCACTGATATTTACATAAAATTTGTATATATAATTTATCTTTTCTGAAATTATCATAATAAATGGTAATCATTTTTTTCCTTTGAAACATGTGACATGACTGTGCTTTTGGGCATTTTATCCCATTGTATATTGTAAAGTCTTCTTTTGGTTCTTCTCTTCAATCTTGTTTCCTCAAACTCCATTCAGGTGTAACACATGTGGCCCCCCTTCTGGAGGGATTTTTACTCAATTATGGATTATGCCATGGATAATAACCAGTTAATAAGGACATTTGTTTGGTCAGAAACTCGGCCTTGGTCTTAGTTCATCTCAAATATGCTTGACATTGTCTTTGATAGTCTTGAATTTATCTACATTACATTGGAAATCTATGTCATGAAACTCTCACCATACAGTTTTGTGTTGATGTTAATGGAAGAGGAGGAATGGAATTTTATGAACTGACTTGTTACAATGGTGGCATCCTATTACAGTGTTCATACTACTTTGCTCTTTTTTGGACATCTAATTTGTTTATATAATTTTTTTGGTTTATTTTCATATGTACTGTAGGTAAAGGGGGAATTTGAAGATTTCTATTTTTCAAACTTTTTTATGCAAGCACTAGATCACTTGTACTTTAATGGAATATACTCTATTGCCTTCTTCAGTAAAAATACTATATTACTACTGAGTCACAGGCTTTTCTATTAATATAGGAGCAGCACGTCTGGGAGCAGTCAGAAGCCTGACAACAGTGACTGAACAGCTTCCATGATGTTCTTAGAGAAAAGCCATTCCATTTACAACAATGAAAATGTAATGAAACTAACCCATCACACAGTGTTGTCTTATCTGACTAGGGCATTAGAGCGCGTTGGAAAAATAGGGCTGCACTTTAACTCCTTAAGGCTGCATTCACACTGCCGTATGGGGGATCCATATATATGTTTCCCCCGTAGACGGCAATGGGCGCATGACCCCCTACGGGAGCAGTACCGTTCCGTACCCCGTGAAATGATAGGAAATGTCCCATCTTTTCTCGGAATACGGCGCCGTGCCCCATGTTACTCTATGGAGAGGGGCGGGGGTGAGCAAGGTACAGCGGGCACACATCAGTGTGAATGCAGCCTGTTTAGGACTTAAACAGTCATTTTTGGGCCTACTGATTTCTTTATACCAAATTAATTTGCGGACTGCTTTTAACACAGAAAGGGAGAGACCGCCTTTAACAAGTTTAACGAGTTGGCTGGTAAAGTCTAATTTAATAATTCTGACTTACCAAGTTTCACTGAAGTTTTCTAGGTGTTAAAACATATTAAAAAAAGAATTCAGTACAGGAAATGCTACTTTTGGGTTTGTAAAAATTAGGTTATCCGCAAATGCAAGATCTGTGTAAAGATCTCTAGATCTCTTCCCAATTGTTAGTTGTTTTACATATGGGTGTTTAATATGCTGAGCTAATCTTTTAAAAAAAAAAAAAACAGAAAAAGAGATGGGGATAAAGAACATCCTTGACATGTCCTATTTTTGATCTTGAAAGAGGGGAAAAAGACCCCATTTACTCTAATTTCAGCAGTAGTTGGGGAGTAGAGTAAAAGAATGGCATCAACAAATTCCTTGCAAGAAACAAATTTGACCTGTGCTGCCTCCATAAACATCCAATCTACTCAATTAAATGCTGTGAGAAAAGGACTAGAGGGATCTTTTCTGCCTTAGCATGGTGAATGGCATGCAATAATCGAAAGCATGACTGTTTTAATGAGATGTTCTTGAAGCAAAAGAGAAATGGGCAACGTTAGCAGATCTGCTATGATCAACTCAATATCCTATAAACTTGGCAAATATCATAGTAATAATGGGTTTGACAAAAGAGTATATTGGGGAGGAATATGGGGTTGGGAAAGGATAACAGAAACAGAAAGGAGAACAGAAACATAAGCAAAAAATTGCATAGGTTATACAGTATGTCAAGGTTAACCTGGAAAACAGATGACCCCTACATGTGTGGGCAACCCATCAAGAACAGTTAAGAAAAAATTAAAACTGTTTTCATTCGGAGTGGAAAGTAGAGTAAAGTAAACCTCATGTAAATAAAGAATAAACAGAATGATTGCTATGGCTCGCCTGGTGGAACAAACAAGTGAAAATTCAGTCTCTTCAAAGCTTGATGTCCTGTACCAAAAACTTAAGACATTGGTTTCATTGGCAGTCTCAAGTTTGTAATTGAATCCATACTCCAATGGGACCAGGTATTACTCACTTATCTTTGTTTCTTTATGGCTTCCTATTAATAACTACCTGCCATTCTGAGAACAATTGAAGGGGTGGCAAATCGATGTTGTCTTAAACCGAGAGCCAGGATTGTATAGCTTCTAGTTGGTGGATGATGATATTTCTGTTACATATAATAACATGTAATGCAAACAGACATGTGTAAGGACTTATACATCTGGCATTTACCTAGTGTGAAAGCCGCCAGATTTTGATAAAGAGCTAGTTTTGCTCCCTCATACATAATATGTGGTTGTTCTCTGGCTTTAGATAAAAATGCAGCTGTATCTCTATGGTTGTTGTGCATTTACTCTATAATAGTGGATGCTGCTCTCTCTGAACAATTGCATCAGCTTCACTATTGCACCATCAATCCTTTGCTAGTGCCCACAATTCAGGTAGCCCCTTCACTTACACATTCTGTATCGTGCTCCTATTTTCCTAGTCTTCTATGAAGGCCATAGTGTGTTTTATTTGTTTGTCTTTGTCTCAAAATTTGGTGCTGCACAACCTTTAGCAAATTCTGCAAATACCTCCTGTGCAGCCTCCTAAGCTTCCACTCTGTGACCCACTTGCCTCACTTCTTTTCAAGCATTAATTTAAAAATCTCTAAATGGTGAGTGTTACTCAAATTCCATTGAGCTCCGCTGCTGTTATCAGGTAACATTGAAAGCTCCGCTACACACAAATGCATCAACGCCATCTTGGAGGTGTCAGGGCCTGGATCTGTTAGGTCACTTTTTTTGTTTATCATTACCCCTCTGTCGTTTTGATCAGGTCTTTCAGGTCTGGAAAATTCATAGGCTGACTGCCACCATTTTGAGCTGTCTAACTCCAGATTCTCTTGGCACCAGCAAAAAGCATCACAGGGAAGTAGGTCAGGAAAAAGGTATCAGCACTGCACATACAAAACCCTCAGCACTCAGCAAAATTGATCTCCCGCTCTAACAAGGGCAGTAGCACAGTGACCCTGGATAGACTAGTGGAACCCTGTTGTGCCTTACATGTAATTCCCGACGCGTTTCAGGGTAAAATGTACTTAGAGGCAGACAGTGATCTTCAACCTCAGACTGCATAGGTCTAGATATTCATCTCCTGGACCTTCCCATTACATGAGCAGAGACAGTGGTCTCATACACAGCAAAATCTTTGGGCCTAGATGTGTTCTGAAGGTTCTGAAGAACACAACATATCAATGGTTAGAGGCAATAGATATGTTAACTCTTACCCTCCCAGGCAGTGGTCCCAGCTGCAGTTAAAAAGTAATCTAGTTTTGGAGACCTCCTAGAGAGGTGATCAGTCTCCCTAAACAGCTCCTAACATGGAGAGACTACTATTCGCAACAACTACCCACCCTATGCATTTGGAAGGTTGATGCAAATGTAATGCTACATAGTAAAGAGGGCACATTAGAAACAAGTTTCTAGTCATGGCAAGGTGAAATACTAACTGGATAGTCCAAGATACAAAACCAAGTAAGGTCCATGTTGAGTCAGGTTACACACAATCAGCAGAGAGCTTCTGGACTGCTTCCTAGATTTAAAAGGGATGTTGTAGCTTCTGCTTTAAAAGCTACAAATAATTATCTCAGTCACAGCTGCCATAGTGTAGGATCCTGGGAAGGTTTTGCACCTGTGTTAAACAATTACAATTACAAGAGTTGCAGATAATCAAACCAAAATCTGTTTTGGGCTGTCAGTGTAATCAGTCTTCATTAATAAATACACATTTTCATTCTTCCTTTCATACATCTTCTGCCCACATCATCTATAACAGTCTATCATTTGTCACCTCCCCATGCTGTGTTC
Source organism: Engystomops pustulosus (assembly GCA_019512145.1). NCBI lineage: Eukaryota > Metazoa > Chordata > Amphibia > Anura > Leptodactylidae > Engystomops > Engystomops pustulosus. Next base: position 88,732,527 of record CM033642.1, on the reverse strand, counting down.
TTGTTAAAAAATATATATCACAATTTTCACTTGTATTAGACCATGAAGAGTTAAAGTGATAGATATACATACATATGGTGTAAGGGATGAGCTCCTGTACATCAAGCCTAAATATATATGAATACCATATATAGGGACACAGAACATCCAACACTACAAGACACACCTCTACTATGACTATATATGACAGACGGACAGTGTCATGGCGGCGGATACGAGAGGCTGTTACATCGAGGCGGATACCGAGAGGCTCTTACATCGGGGCTGATACATCGAGGCTACAACAGCTGGACAAGGCTCACAACTGAAACTCCTGTGCTCTCACATCTTGGACATGTGGAGAAAACACAACAGGTGTAATGGATAACGATATATGAAGAGCTACGGGAGAGGATGGAAACTTCCCGGCCATCTCCAGAACATATTCTCACTGATACAATGACTGACATGGACATGTGACTGATAACCTGTGCAAGTATCTTGTATCCTGTGTTTTGCAACCTGGATGAAGCCAATAAAGGAGACTTTTTATAAGTATCATCGAGTCCTTCTGGTGTCCCCTGAGTGACGGATTCATTTATTTGTATGAAATTACATTTAACAATACATAGAACAATAGAGACAATATCTATTAGTTCTAAACAAGGAGGGGGGCACCCTCCTTCTCCCTATATTTCCTGTAGTACTACGTAGGTATTTCAGCAAGCCAGGATAATTTCATCCTAAATTCTTTATTGAGTTTTACAAGTGGTATAAGAATCATTGATAGGGAGCAGTAAGCCCAAGCATGGGATACTGTCCCTACTGTACAATGCTTATGTGCACAAAGTTACAGATGTATACTTATACAGGGAGAGTAACTTGGAATAACATAGAATAACATAGAAAAATCAAACATTGATCAGACATTCTCCATACCATATAGATTAATAGCCTTCTAGGCCAAGACGCAGAACACCTAGAATGCTAAAACTTTTTACCACACCCTCCAAACTTAAGGTGTATTTAGAACTTTTTACATTACATGTCTGATGTTATTAAACATGAATCACAAGGTTTCCCAAATCCAAGCCTGCAAAAGACAGACTGTACAACTGGGTGCTGGACTTTCCACACATCTGGCAACACCACTATGTTTGCCATAATCTGCAGGACTTTATATTGGAGTAAAACTCACACACCACCTACAATATTTAGCCAGGGTCAGCTCTGGGAATCCAATTGGGACTGCACAAACCTCCAGTAGTCCTCTCCACAGAAATCCAAGATCCGTAACAAAAATGTTACTACCCAAGCTTTTGGACTTTAAAGTTTTGAGCGGGGACAGGGGCAGTTTTTCCTATTTATTCCCTGGTTACACTTTCTTAGTTGTCCTCTAAGGTTACAGGAATACCTATATAAGGCATACTTCTAGATCTGGCAGGACTGTGGGTACAAATCCAAAGATCTTTAGGTAATGCATCATTCCCCACCCAGAAGATGAGGTGGGGGTAACGGAGGTGTGGCACATCGGGGTAACAGAGGACAATAAGTACAATTTTAGGAGGCTGTATATAGTTATTATAGGGGTACTGTATATAGTTATTTTAGGGGGACTGTATATAGTTAAAGGGGACTGTATATAGTTAAAGGGAGGCTGTATATAGTTATAGGGTGACTGTAGAAAGTTATTATAGGGGCACTATATATTTATTCTAGGTGGACTGTATATAGTTATAGGGTCTGTATAGTGTTATAATGGGAGGCTGTATATAGTTATAGGGGGACTGTATATAGTCATTATAGGGGGCTGTATATAGTTATAGGGGCAGTATATAGTTATAATGGGAAGCTGTATATAGTTATAGGAAGGCTGTATATAGTTATTATATGTGGCTGTATATAGTTATTATAGGGGCAGTATATAGTTATAGGGGCTGTATATAGTTATAATGGGAGACTGTATATAGTTATTATAGGGGGCTGTATAAAGTTATTATAGGGAACTGTATATAGTTATAGGGGGCTGTATATAGTTATTATAGGGGGTTGTATACAGTTATAATAGGGGGTTGTATACAGTTATAATAGAAGGCTGTATATGGTTATTGTAGGGAGGCTGTATATCGTTATTATAGGGGGCTGTATATAGTTATTACAGGGGGTTGTATATAGTTATAATAGAAGGCTGTATATAGTTATTGTAGGGAGTCTGTATATAGTTATTATAGTAGGCTGTATATAGTTATTTTAGGGAGGCTGTATATAGCTATTACAGAGGGCTGAATATTATTAGCGGGGGGATTGTACAGTAATGATAGAGAGCTGGAAATAGTTATAGCGGGGTTTGATGTAGGTATTAGGGGGGGTGGAGGGGGGGGGGGGCACCAGTTTGCACATAGGGGCCTCTGCCACCCTTAATCTGGCCCTGATCACCATCATAACACTCATTCAGCATACTCTTTCAAGCAACCTTGTCTTCTCTTCTGTTACTATCCACACTGACACCTTTCGGATACCATCCCACCATACCTAGCAAATTCTCCCTAATTTACTATGCTCATCGTGCTGGCACACGCAGTCTTTCCTCCCTAGATTGCACCAACACCACCTTCCACCCATCTGGTCTAACTGCTTTCTGTCTGCTTTCCTGCTACCTGCTTTTCCTTCTACCTGCTTTCAATCTGCGGTTTTAGGGCCTTTGGAGGACCCCCAAAAGTCTTGGAATGGCTCTTGTGTACAGTACATGTAAAATGAGAGCATGAACAGATGTAAAAGGATTTCATGGGTGAAGGTCCTTCTCAGCCTAGAAGGCTTGGGCCCTGGGCTACCACGCAAACTGCCTATATATACTAACAAGCATTTGTCCAACAGGTTTCTAAATTGTACAGGTGGAGACATTAGTTTGACTGCTAAATAGGTGCCTAGTGTAGCATTAACACTATCCCTGTTTTTTAAGTCTCAGTTTTCAATTCTCAGGTAAATTTCTGCCACTGTTACTTTTATCTACTAGATCCCCTTTAGCTACATGATGTTTTAATTTCTTTATTTCAGATGACAGGTCTCATGTTACTACCCTCCACTTCAGATTTTTTTCCTGAATTTAGCACCTTCCCTCCTCTGGAACCTTCTGAGCAGATAGCCAATCAGGAGACCTCAGCCTTTTACATCTCTGACCATCCTGTGAGAGTTACAAATGGTCACTAGGTGTCAGCATAACACAAGGCTCAGGTTCACAATGATGTACATTTACATTGTAGGAGATTCCATGTATAATCTTTTAATGCTGTATTCAAATGACCTGTGAAAAATCACAGGGTTAAGAATAATCACGCTGGCCTCTTCATTAATATAAAGTCTCACAAGAAGAGTCCTTTCCAGATAGAGTATGTGTCTGCAGTTTTATACAGCCACCGTTGACAGTCACAATTGGTTGTGGCATTAAAAGGGGCTGTCAACTATTTAAGTCAGAAACTCCTATGTTTGAACATTAACCAGTCTAAAAAAAAGAGAAAATAATTTTATAACGATAAAGAGATTTTTAAAAAAACTTAATTTAAATCCTGCCCCTTTCCTTAGAAAGTACATGTAATAAACTAAATTAGAAACATGAACTCAAAATAACAAAACAACACAACAACAGTTAACAGTACTAACAGTAACAGGTCAATTCAGACCTAATCATAGAGTTACTCCACTATGCCAGAGTGGGCAGAGGTGGCCCTCACAATTATTAAAACTAGACGAAAAGAGGGAAATCCATGCAAATGATAATCGTAAAAAATAGAGAAACTTTATTGATAACAAATTCTTTAAATGTACTAAAAAATCCAGGAGAGACAAGGCATGAACAGCCAGTAAGGGTTACATAGCAGTATACAGAGTGTATATTGTGGTTAGTACAATGTGTACTGAACCACATAGCAGAACTCATGCCCAGACCAAGAAGTTAAACAAGTAAATGCTACAAATAAACATACAATTATTTGAAATAGTGTCAGACCCAAACAAGATGAAGATCTGTGAAAGGGAGGTCCCGTGGACCACAATACCTGGTGTTCAGCCCCCGATGCGCGTTTCAACCCGCTGGTCTTTCTCAAGGGTAACGCTCACTAACACAAGCCAACAAGGGTTGAAAAAGACCAGCGGTTGAAACGCGCATCGGGGGCTGAAACACAGATCTAAGCATGGATTTTAAGACCAAGAATTGTCAGGATGAGACTGGTGAAATGGCAGTGACACAAGAATTGACATGATATCATTTAAGGGCAAGTTGAAAAATTTTCCATCGCAGATTGAAACTATGGTGGAATCGAGCCTTCCTTGAGCAATATTGCTAAGGTTTTCCCAAGGGTTTACGGATACAGTTTCCCTTCTTTTGGTATCGATGATGATATGTACGCACACAGTGGGAATCCATATGTGCGCTATGTCTAAAAGATTTTTAGAATTGCTAATCACCTTAGGCACACAGAGTATTAATGCCTTGGATAGAGAGATCAATACCCAACAAGATCGTTTAAAATCCCTAATTTAAACAGAGAAACTGAGCAGTTTCTTGAAGAGATGGAGTCCCATTTTACTAAATTGGAACGGACATCTGTGAGTACAATGCTGAAGCTCCAGAGAGTCAAAGATCGGTCTTCAAATCAAGTTTACAAATGCAAGAACCTTCTTGGACCGTATGGAAAGGTCACTTCTGTTTCCTCCATTTATCACAGAGTATACCAGTGATATATCGACTAGATCACATGCAGAAATTCCAGACAAAAACGTAAAGGATTTTGGACCAATACGACAATCTAGGCAAGGTGAATACAGATTCAGACCAGCATATGCAAAGGCACAGATTACATTTGGAATTTATATTTTTGCTCACGTTTTCATGTGTGAAGCAGCCCTTATGGACAAAAAGCAGCTAGCCAATGGTAACTTTAAAAATCGTGACAGCAGTCTCTGCTTTCTCTCAGGAAGATACTTTTTTTTTGTTTGAGTCTACTCGTTGATCACACTGAGTGCCACAAGAAAGGTCCGATGTTCTGGCCAATAGACATGATCAGGAGGAGGTGGACAGATTGCAGACCGCATAATCGTCTTAAGCTGGAAGGATCTACATTGTTGCCCGTAATTTGTTTTTAAACATCGTTCTCAATGCCAATGAAGAAGACGTAGTGTCATCCCAACTTATACAACAAGATACAGCGCTCTAAGTTTTGGAGACTATGATGAACAAAATACCCCGGTGTAACAGCAGAAGTTTCTGCTTTTTCGGGAGCGTTACTTTCTCAATTTGCAATTGTCATCACTGCGGCGCGTCGAGCTGCATGGAGGGCTCACGGGCTGAGCCTCCCATAGGTAGTCTTGCTGCATATTGCGCAAGGCTTACCGGTACATCCGCGATCGGTGCTAGCACCGATGCGGGTGTTTTTACAGCGTGGGCTGCCGGCCAAGCTGCCGGCAGCCTCAAACAGATAGCGCGCGCATGGGCGCCGCATCTACCTGGGATCGCCGATGTCCCCGTGACGTCATCGGGGGGCGGGCGATCCGGTCTCCATGGTAGCCTCGGGTCTTCCGAAGACCCGAGGCTATTTCGTTTAACCCCTTCACTACAATGTGCTGATAGCACATTGTAATGACTGAGGAAGAAGACAAACCCCAATACTGCCATACTGTAGTATGGCAGTATATGACAGATCGATCAGACAACCTAGGTTAAAGTGACCCTAGGGAGGTCTGAAAAATAGTAAAAAAAATAAAAAAAGTTAAAAAAAAAAATTATAATAAAAAAACCTAAATTTCAAATCACCCCCCTTTCCCTAGAATGACTAAATATAAATAAACAGTGTAAAAATCATAAACCATCAGGTATCGACGCGTCGAAAATGACCGGCCGATCTATCAAAATATGATAAGGTTTTTCAAGTGCGTTTAACCCCGTAATGGAAAATAGCGCCCAAAGTCGAAATGGCACTTTTTGCCATTTTGAAAAATCTAAAAAAATCTAGAAAAAGAATGATCAAAAGGTCGTACAGTCTAAAAAATCATATCATTGAAAATATTATCAATTTCGCAAAAAATTGACACCACCCACAGCTCCGTATAACAAGTATTAAAAAAGTTATTAGCGCCAGAAGTTGGCAAAATCAAAAAAATTATTTTGTACAGGAGGTTTTAAATTTTGTAAATGTATGAAAACATTAAAAACCTATACAAATTTGGTACTCCCTTAATCGTACCGACCCAAAGAAAATAAAGTAGACATGTATTTGGGGGCGTCAGTGAAAGACGTATATCAAGCCCACAAGAAATGGCGCAATTGCAAATGTGTTTTTCACCATTTCATTGCATTTGGAATCTTTTCCTGCTTCCGAGTACATGGCAGGAAATTTAACCATCATTATGAGTGCAATTTGTTACGCAGAAAACAAGCCATCACACAGCTCTTTACGTGTAAAAGTAAAAAAGTATAGATTTTTGAAGGTGGGGATGTGAAAAATGGACATGAAAAAAAACAGGAAAGGGCCCGGTCCTGTAACGGTTAATTTTATTTTTTTCCCCAATACTTCCCAACACTGTTTTAAATTTTATGATCATCCATGTGGGGTCATCTCATGTTTATCTTGTAATCCTGTTGTATTCTCATTTTATACTGTGTATAACTAATATGTTTTTATACTGCACCGTGTTTTGTGTCATACACGCGCAATGCATACGTACCTGTTCTTCTATGCCCTCTTCTTTAGTTGTTGCGATCTTGCCCTAACCAACTTGTGCGCATGTCGGTATGACGTGCTGCCTGCTCTGTTGTGGCGGGGGGTGTGTGTGCCTGTCGGTCGGTCACGTGGGAAGGGCTTTAGCTCCGCCTCCTTGATGTCACGGACTCGGCCCGCTGCTGACGCGGCTCCATGCGTCCAAACATGCGCCTGTACAACAGTGTTTTATCGCACAGACATTTATTTCTCAGCCCTATTGGTGGGGAGGAGTTTATATGCCTGGCTTGTGTTAGTGAGCGTTTAACCCTTGAGAGCGAATCAGGGGCTAACACCAGGTATTGTGGTCCACGGGATCTCCCCCCCTTTCACAGATCTTCATCCTTGTTTGGGTCTGACACTATTCACAATAATTGTATGTTATTGTAGCCTTTAATTGGTTAAAGGAAACCTACCACTTGAAGTGGCAGGTTTCTGATGGAAAATACCGGGCACCAGGATCAGGGTGAGCTGGTGCCCCGGAGCTTATTTTCGTTAGTGTTAAACCGCGGTTCGCGGTTTTTAAAACACTTTTAAACTTTTAGCGGCGCAGCGCAGGTACCGCTCGGCGCTTACCATCGCGCGCGGCTCTACCATAGGAAGTGAAGGAGAAACGCCGCATGGTAAGCGCCGAGCGCGTACCTGCCTGCGCCCGACGCTAGTAAAGTTTTACATAAAGTTGTTTAAACCGCGAAACGCGGTTGTTTTATTAAACACTAAACGACAAATAAGCTCCCACTGATCTGGTGCACAGGTATTTCCTCAGAACCTGCCACTTCAAGTGGTAGGTTTCGCATTAGATTATGGGTCTGGGCATGCATAACTTCTGGCGCACGTGTGGTCGAGTACACATTACTGCCATAGGAGCTGTGGACTCTTCTTGTACTACGTCACGAGGGTATACCTACAGCTGATGGTGCCACACACGTACCAGTGGGATGTTCATGCTTGTCTCTCACTGGAAATTTTATTTAGGACATTTTTAAAAATTTAATTTGTTATCAATAAAGTTTCGGCATTTTTTACGATATCATTGCCATGATTTCCCTCTTTTCGTCTAGTTTGGTATTTAGAAATTAGATAGAAACATTGTATAAAAAAAGTCAAACATGTCTTTTTATCAAGATGACAACATAATTGAACACAACTAGAAAAAAAAAACATTCGAAATACCCAAATTGTGCTTTTCCACCACATTTGACAATTTTAAACAATGTTGTATACACAGCAGTCAACATTGAGTATAAAAAGTTATGAATATGGAGAAAAAATATTTTTTAAAGGAAAGGTTGTTTGTGTTAATGTGACATGCATCTTTGTGACCGTAGCAAACCCAACAAATCTAGGGGAGGGGTTTTTCTTGTTGTATTTTTGTTTTGTATTTGTGTGGGGTGGTTCTTATCTTGTAAGTTCACAACAACAGTATGTAAAGGGCACAACTGCTTGAATTGTGTTGATTCATGACAGTGCTGGCTTCCACAGTACAATGCATGAAGATTAATGGGTCACTAGAAAGTAACAAATTGGTCTACAGAAAACAAACCCTCAATATGTCTTTGTAACAGAAAAATAAAAAAAAGTCCTGTTTTTTGGAAGGGGAAAGAAAGAAATGGAAATAAGGAGGGAAAACAGTGCAAGTTTAGAGATAAATACTGAACGATGATGAGAGGAGAAGCTAGGTTAAAATCTTCAGTAAATATCCCGTATATGTCAAATTGCCAAATAAAATAAAGATTGTAACAGCCGAGTAAAAAGTGGACCAACGCTCAAGTTTCGTCTGATGGATGATTTCTTGGCCATTAAAAGCACACCAGAGCGCCTGTTGATTGACAGTACCTTTCTGATCATGGGGGGAAAGGCTGGGGATGTCTTGAACCTAGGCTTGCAGCGAGGTTTGAGGGGGGGATGATGAGCCAGTCATGATGGAGGTAGGTCCAACGCATAGTTTCCGTCCAGACCTAATTGGCTATGTATATGTCTAAGGTGTATGATCTCGGTCGTCATCTTGTTGTTATTCGGTATGGCTTATGCTCTGCCCACGACCTTTATTGCCTATACGAATGATGCGTTCATTGTTGTTGACCCATGTTAGTTGACGACTGCAGTTTATTGTTGTACTTAGTGTTGTATCTCCACAGGGATTCCGCTTCGCTGGTAGAGTTCGGCGCAGGAACACTGTAGAGATCATAGTAGGTAAGTGGGACGACTTATATGCCAAGGCAGGGATAGAGAAAAATAACAAAACAACACAACAACAGTTAACAGTACTAACAGTAACAGAGGTCAATTCAGACCTAATCATAAGAGTTACTCCACTATGCCAGAGTGGTCGGAGGTGGCCCTCACAATTATTAAAAACTAGATGAAAAGAGGGAAATCCATGCAAATGATAATCGTAAAAAATAGAGAAACTTTATTGATAACAAATTCTTTAAAATGTACTAAAAAATTCCAGGAGAGACAAGGCATGAAGAGCCCAGGTAAGGGTACAAAGCAGTATACAGAGTAGTACAAAAGGAGCACAGCTCCTAATGGCAGTAATGTGTACTGAACCACATAGCAGAACTCATGCCCAGACACAGAAGTTAAACAAGTAAATGCTACAAATAAACATACAATTATGTGAAGTAGTGTCAGACCCAAACAAGGATGAAGATCTGTGAAAGGGAGATCCCATGGACCACAATACCTGGTGTTCAGCCCCCGATGCGCGTTTCAACCCGCTGGTCTTTCTCAAGGGGTAACGCTCACTAACCTACAAATAAACATACAATTATTTGAAATAGTGTCAGACCCAAACAAAGATGAAGATCTGTGAAAGGGAGGTCCCGTGGACCACAATACCTGGTGTTCAGCCCCCGATGCGCGTTTCAACCCGCTGGTCTTTCTCAAGGGGTAACGCTCACTAACACAAGCCAACAAGGGGTTGAAAAAGACCAGCGGGTTGAAACGCGCATCGGGGGCTGAACACCAGATCTAAGCATGGATTTTAAGACCAGAGAATTGTCAGGATGAGACTGGTGAAATGGGCAGTGACACAAGAATTGACATCATATCATTTAAGGGCAAGTTGAAAACATTATTCCATCGCAGATTGAAACTATGGTGGAATCGAGCCTTCCTTGAGCAATATCTTGCTAAAGGTCTTTTCCCAAGGGGTTTACGGATACAGGTTTTCCCTTCTCCTGCCATACCACTCTTTATACAGTATTTAAACAGCAATGAGTATAACTTGGGCTTTACCTTTAACAAACATCCATGTGAAATGGTATTCCTGGATTTGAGTCTGAGCACGAAAGAGGGAGAATATGTACATTTTTCTCCACACCGCAAATTGACAGCGGGCAACACCATATTACACGCTGATTCACAACATCCCAAACACACTATTAAGGCCATCCCGGTGTGTGAGTTCACAAGGTTGAGACGCAACTGTAGTGAAATTGATGTATATGAAAAGGAGATAGTGAAAGCCAGTGACAGACTCAGACAGAGGAATTACCCCAAATGGATGCTCACTCGAGCTAGGGATATAGTAGATAAAAAGCAGGAGAACAAACACATAATCCATAAACAGATGAAAACCAAATCGACACCCAACAAACCAACACTGGTGGTAACCTATAGTCCACAATATAAAGATATATCTGATATTGTGCACAAACATCTTCCATTGTTACATGCGGATCCGATTTTGGAGCAAATTTTGACAGCAGGGTGTAACATCATACCACGACGAGGGCAAACATTAGGGAATATTTTGTCACCCTCACTATACACTACCCAAATCAATCCGTCATGGTTAGCACATAAGGGTTTCTACAAATGTGGTATGAACCGTTGCAACACATGCAATTATGTACAGAAAACACAGTCTTTTCATAATAGCAATCATGAGACAGAATACCACATAAAAAACTACATCAATTGCAATACGGCCAATGTCATCTATGCTATTGTATGCACTGAATGTGACCTGATGTACGTTGGACATACCGGACGCAAATTCAAGATACGCTTTTTGGAACACTTAAATGGTATCAATAGAAGTGAAACAAGGGGACTTTCAGGGGCATCTAGACATTTTGTTGATATTCACCAGAAAGATACAAGATCTTTACGCACATTTGCCTTTGAAAAAATACATAAACCCATTAGGGGAGGGAACATTAACTCAAAACTATACAATCGGGAGGCATATTGGATATTCAATTTAGACACCCGATATCCAAAGGGCATGAACTTCAGAAAGGAATTCATGTATTATTACTGAAATCTAGAAAAACATCAGGGGGCAGTATATTGGGTATATTTAATACAGCAATATCAACATTCAACGGAACAATATATATCTTATGTCCCAAAAACAATGTCCCTAAAACATTAGAACACAACACAGTACATCTCATGTCTAGACGTAGTGTATGTCCAACAGAATATACTTTTGTTTATGGAGAACTCACACATGTTATTTCCATACAATACACAATTGGCAATTTCTCACACATCATATATCACTCGTTGGGGTCACTCCCTATATAAATAGTGCATTCATTTGTTGTTCACAACGATGTTGCAGATGGGTAAAAATAGGATTCACAACAGTAATATATGTTCAGCTATTCTGTTCATAATGTTGTTTTTAGCATTTGACCTTGTAACTGTTTTTATTAATGTTTGTACTAAATGGTTGTGACTAAGAACTCTATATATGTGTAATGACAACTTTTTCTTTTCTGTTTCTTTAAATCCTAGTTGTACTGCCAATATCCATAATGCACTTTCCTCCGACTATGCTCCCGGAATACCAAGGCAACGTGGACGCACATTAAAATCCATACAGTTCAAACAATCTACTTACATAACGCCGGTGTCCTCCAGACGGGGGTGGTTACTCCGCCCCTTGTGTACGGGTCACCAGGGCGATTCAACACGTGGTATAGCATGTGATTCTCGATGCCCACGCCTCGTCAACACCTCAGCACATGACTTCCATGTGACCAACACTGACGCCTCCGTTGCCCTGGTGATGGGAAGCATCGGAAACCCAATAGGAACGGCAAGAAACAGCGAGGGTTCTTTTTTCATTTCTTGTTTTTTAGTGTGTACTCATTATCATTCTTTCCTTTTTTTTAAGTATACTAGAATAAAAAATGATGTATATTTTATCTTGTGATAATTGTATGTAAACTTCCATGTAAACTTTTGTAACATGGAGTATAGGAGGAGTCTACGTGCAGTAATCGACTTCACACACCTCCCTACAGGTGTACGTATTTACCTTTACTAATATAAAGTCGAGTGCACGTCTCCTTCTCAGATACACCATGACTAAGAACGGTTAATCCGTTTGAAACGCGCTGGATTGAGAAAGGGAATATTGAAAAACAATGCTGTGGATGTCTGTATTTTGACCAAATAAAAGTCTCAAAGTTTTTTTCCGGAATTTGGCTGGACTGTCGAGAGTTTTTTCTGTAAGCAATTGTAACCTCAGCAAAGAGGTGAGCCCGTGCCATTTCCGAAGTACACAGAGGTTGGAGGTGAGCTGGAAAAAGTTTTCTTTTTACTATCATGAGTTTGATATCATAGCAGATTTAGAAGGGGAACTCAAGGGGGCTGAACTATAGAAAGTGAATATAATATCCATAAAATAAGTCATTCAGTCATGTGGAGTAGTGAGGGAAAATGTATTTGGCTTTAGTGTTGCTTAAATGGTTAAATTTTTTGTGCAGGTTACACCAGAAGAATGTGTGCGGAAGTGCTGAAGGAGCATGGGAAAAGGAGACAGTGTAACAGCATATAAATATGCAAGACTCAGGGGCTCTGGTAATGCTCCACCGGAGCCCTTTAGGCTCATAGTTTAAATAGTGTATTTTAGAAGGAAGCAGGCCATGGATAACAAATATAAGAAGATTACAACAGTCACTGTGCTTGGATCTATGAGTAAGCGACCTTGGTTTATCATGATGGGATTTGATGGTTGATTTCCTTTAAGGAATTTGACACTTAGAAATTCTCTATCTACAGAATTGGCGTTAATGTAAGTGTTACATTGACTGGGGCTTATAAAACAACAGACAGTTTTATAAAGTTCCTGCAAAAAGTAATTTACAGGAACAAAGAATGAAAGGGATAGAATATAATCATGTAAATCAATGTACTTCTCACTGAATAAAACAATGACAAGTAGCCAGGAGTCATCAATGACTGGCTTATAAATGATCCCTTGTTCAGCCTCAGAGATTTCACCTCCGCGGGTCCATAGAATATTTCTTTAACAAGATTGTTGCATTATGGAGAAACCTGCTTCCATGAATAAGCCAAAGTGAAAAGAAATTAACAAGCAACGGCAGGCGGAAGCAGGATGGGTATTCAGCTGGATGGCAGCCATGTAATACTACATTTTCCCTGCAGCATACACTACAGGGGATCACATTGCTGTCTGAAACTTTCCTGGCAAAGTGCTGTAAAATTCTTTTTAAAGGTGTTGTCAAAGTAAATTGAAAATATAAAAATATAAAGCTTACTTAACTCTCGGAAGCAGTGGCATTTTAATTGTGTTTAGGTCACTTCTACAGCCAGTCATAGGGGCTGATATATCCTTCCGTGTGCAAAAGTACAACACTATAGCTGAAATGTACACTAGGCTGGGGCATGAGTGGATTCAATTCTAGTATGCAAGCCCCATAACAGATTTATTAAATCTGGCAGCCCCAGCACATGCCCCCCAGTGCATATGTAGCCACAGCACATGCACCCCAGTGCATATGTAGCCACAGCACGTGCACTCAAATAGACAGGTAGCCACAGCACATGCACCCCAGTATATTGGTAACCACAGCACATGCCTCCCAGTAGATAGGTAGCACCATTACATTCCTGCTAGTAAATAGGTAGCCCCAGTACTTGCCCCCAGTAGAAAGGTAGCCCTAGCACATGCCCTCAGTAGATAGGTAGCCACAGCACATGGCCCCCCAGTAGATAGGTAGTCACAGCACATGCTCCCCAATAGATAGGTAGCCTCAGTACATGCCCAAGGTAGATAGGTAGTCATAGCACATGACCCTAGTAGATAGGTAGCCACAACAAATACCCCATTAGACAGGTAGCCCCATCACATGCCCCAGGCCCCAGTAGATAGGTAGTCAGAGCACATACTTGCCCCCAGTAGATAGGTAGTAACAGCAAAAAAAACGGGAATACTCACCTACCTGCTCTCCCTTCAGCGGCTTCTCATCACTCCCGCACTCTTCTCTATGACCCAGGCGCTGCTGCCATCGTTGCTTAGGCAATGGTGCCTGGTTCATAGAGAGGAGCGGATGCCGCTCTACGCTATGAAACAGGTGCTGTTACCTAAGCAATGGTGCAGCGATGGCACCTTGGTCACACAAAGGACGCAGACAGCGTTAACATTCAGTGATCATCAATGTTTGTATCTTAGATGTACACACTGCGATCATTATTAATCAATGATTTGTCTGTGAGCCAGATGCAGCCAAAAAGAGCCACATTTGGCTCCCGAGCCATAGGTTCCCTACCCCTGGCCTATGCTATACGAATTTTAAAAATGCCTCAGCATTCTGAATCATGTCAGTAGTTTATAACAGTATAATTTACATTACCGGGCTCCCTTCCAGCAACATGTGGTGCTACTGCATCTATGTGACTGTATCTCCTCTTGCATTTTTCCTCTCCTTTACACCATCCCCCTCCCCTGACTGCTCAATGTACATGATGTACAAGAAGTGGGGAGGGAGCTGGATGAGTTTGGAGAAGAGGAGACTGACACAGGCACACACAGGCTGCAGCTGTGGCTTCACACAGAATTGACTTTAGAATTCTGGCATTGACAGGTTCATTTATCTCCCCCAAGGCAAAAAAGGATAGGATTCAATGTTCCAACTTAACGTCCCTAAATCATTCCCTAAAGCTCTATAGCTGTGGGCAAATCCAAGAAGATGTGTAAATTCGTCCCTTCCATTTGTGACCAACGATAATGCAAGCAAGTGGTGATGCAGAAAGAGAGAGACGGACGGGGCCTAGACAAAGATTCAAAATGAGTATATGACCTGTCAAGCTCGTCAGTGTCCCATAGGGGGTTAAGACCCAGGGGCCCAGACGGGTAAGCTCTGAGGCCGCAGAAAGCTATGAAAGCTCGGCCATCAATTCTGTGAACGGAAATGAGAAGCCCTTTCAATACCAGCTTCTCTCCATGTCCTAAAAGGGCTATAAGATGTACGTGGATTGTAACCCAATAGAATAGCCTGCGACAGAGAAGCGTAGGGCCAGTAGTAGGCTGTGTTCTCAGAGAATGTGGAATCAGGGAAAGGAGCCATGGTCTAAGTGTGAGGGTCACTTGGTGTGTTCTATACACATCTGCTGGAAGTTTATTCTAAGCATCTACTTCTGTGATATCTTCTGATTTGCTTCTTATCTACCCTTCAACTAATTTCTGATTGTGTTCCCAATTTTTTCAGTTTATTTTTTTTTCATAAAAATCCTGAAACTTTAACATATTAAAATACTTCAATCATGTATTAATTTTTCCCTTATTTACTTGAGACTATACAGATTAAGGCCTCATGCACACAAGCGTATTTGGGGGCCTTCAGCTAGCTGCACAACTTTCTCTATTTTTTTTCTCTATCTTTTTTGGCATGGATTTCCCTCTTTTCGTCTAGTTTTTGGTATTTATTCAATAATTGTGAGGGCCACCTCTGACCACTCCGGCATAATGGAGTTACCTTTATGATTAGGTCTTAAGTGACCTCTCTAAGGCCCCTTTCACACTTGCGTTTTTCACGCGCGTTTTCTGCGCATGCTTTTGACGCGCAGAACTTGCATTGCACTCTGACCCATTGTAATCAATGGGTCTTTTCCGACTTGCATTTTTTCTCACGCACACACGCGCGTTTTTTTTAACGCGCATTTAAATCTCGACATGCTCTACTTTTGCAAGTCACACGCGTGAAAATCGCACCATACAAGTCTATGGAGATGCATCAAAAATGCATTGCACTCTGAGACACATGCAAGTGCAATGCAAGTGCAATGCGTTTTTCACGCATCAATTGCCATAGAAAAGATAGAGCTCAGTCCTGAGTCCATTTCACACGCATTTTCTGCGCGTGAAAAACGCATTGAAATTGCATTGAAAACGCGCGTGAAAAACTGAGACACTAAATAATCTCTGACTGAAAACTGATTGCACTCTGATGCAAAATGTAGGTTTTTCACTGACCAAACCCTGATCGCACCCTGATCAAACTCTGACGTGATCTGCAACGCAAGTGTGGAAGGGGCCTTGATCGTTGTTGTGTTGTTCTGTTATTTTGAGTTCGTCCTAACACTGTGGCATTTTCACAGATTTAAGCATGGATTTTAAGACCAGAGAATTGTCATGGAAAACTAAACTTGACCAGGCATTCCAGGATGAGACTGGCAAAATGGGCAGTGACAAAAGAATTGAAATTATATCATTTAAGAGCAAGTTGAAAACACTATTCCATCACAGATTGAAACTATGGTGGAATCGAGCCTTCCTTGAACAATATCTTGCTAAAGGTCTTGTCCCAAGGGGTTTACGGATACAGGTTTTCCCTTCTTTTGGCATCGTTGATGATAATGTACGCACACAGTGGGAAGCCATATGTGATGCTACGTCTAAAAGATTTTTAGAACTGTTAATCACCTTAGGTACACAGAGTATTAATGCCTTAGGCGAATAGATTAATACCCAACAAGATTGGCTAAAATCCTTAGCTTCAACAGAGGAATTGAGCAGATTCTCTGAAGAGATGGAGTCCCATTTTGCTAAATGGGAAAAGGACATCTGTGAGTATAAAATGCTGTAGCTCCGGAGAGATCAAAAAGATTGATCTTCAAATCAAGTCTACAAATGGCAGAGAAGCCTTCCTTTGGACCGTATGGAACGGTCCATCTCCGTTTCCTCCATTTCATCACAGAGTAATGCCAGTGACATATCGACTAGATCCCATGCGGGAAACTCCCGACAAAAACGTAAAAGGGATTTTGGACCAATACGACAATCTAGGAGGAAAGTGGATAGATTGCATGACCAGCACAACCGTCTTAAGGTAATCAATTTGTCTTCTCATGTTTTGTCACCTGTTGATATACAGGTTCTCTCAAAAGGGCTAACTTTTGCTCCATCCTCTCCTTTTAATCACTTCATAGCAGTGAAGGATTTACATTTGTTTGGCCGCAACTTGTTTTTTAAACGTCTGTTCTTCAATGCCAATGAACAAGACGTATTGTCATCCCAACTTATTACAACACAAGATGCGGCAGCTTTACAAGTCTTGGAAGATCTATTGATGGAACAAAATACACCGGATGTAACAGCAGAAATTACTTTGCCTCTCTCGGGAGCCACCCCTTCAGGTGAGGCTACTGTGAATACTATTCCATCTTGTATTAGACCCAAATTACAGATATTTCCGTCCTTTACTAGTCGTCCGGTTTTGGATGTCTTTGTGAAGGCCGTGTCACAGGAATTTACCAATATATCGCACTCCATTACCAATGACAACTTATCTAAACAAGAAAGGGCAAGCCTAAAGAAATTAAGATCATTAGGTGACATCCAGATAAAACCAGCCGATAAGGGCGGAAATGTGGTTCTGTGGCCAACCAATATGTATCTCAAAGAAGCTTACCGCCAGCTACGTGATGCAAACTGCTACAAGAAACTCACCTTTAATCCCCTCTCTTCTTACAGCTCACAATTATCGATCATTTTGGAACAAGCTGTGGATGAGAACACAATTTCCAAACCTGTTGCTGAGCCATTACGTACAAAGGACCCAGTGATCTCAACGCTTTATCTACTTCCCAAAATCCATAAGAATGCGACGACCCCTTTCGGCAGACCAATTATCTCTGGAAAAGGTAACTTGACGGATAAGATCTGTAGGTACATTGACTCCTTATTGCAACCTATTGTTCAGAGTTTACCGTCATACTTAAGAGATTCCACAGATCTTCTTCGCCGACTGGATGGGGTCTATTTAGAACCCGACGATCTCTTGGTGACGTGTGACGTAGAGTCACTGTACACCTCAATCATACACAAAGACGGCCTAGAGGCAGTTGCCTTTTTCTTACAGATGATGAATCATACAAGCCAAGAACAAAAATTCATTGTGACTCTTCATGAGTTCATCTTGCATCATAATTTCTTTACTTTTAATGGCTCTTTCTACCTTCAGTTCCAGGGGACGGCTATGGGGGCAGCCTGTGCTCCCTCATATGCCAACTTGTTCCTGGGGCTGTGGGAGAGGGAGCTATTTTTATCTGATGATCCTTCTATGTGCCGGATCCCTTTGTGGGCCGGTACATAGATGATATTGTCTTTGTATGGAGGGGGAGTCAGCAGGATTTTAAAGCTTTCATTGACAAGTTGAATCACAACACTCGGAATATTAAATTGTCATTCGAATGTAACATTCATTCCATTAATTTTTTGGATGTACGGATTACTCGTGATACAAATGGGCTTTTACATACAGATGTATTTAGGAAGGAAACATCCGTTAATGCATATCTTCATTATTCCTCAGCTCATCCTCGAAGTGTGGTAAATGCCATTCCAACTGGACAATTTCTCAGGATAAGGAGGATCTGCTCCACTGATGTATAATTTGAAAATCAAGCATCGGAGCTACAACAACTTTTTCTCGATCGGGGTTACAGTAGACGCTCTATCAAAAATGCTTATAGAAGGGCTAGATATACAGATCATTCTTCTCTCCTTTATCCAAGACAAAAAGATTCTACTGTACAACCACCACATTTTGTAACTCCAATGGGATGAGATGACCGCCATCCTGAAGAAATATTGGCCAATCTTGACATCGGACCCAATCTTTAAACAAATTCTTACTGAATATCCAGCTACTGCCCCGAAAAAAGCACCGAACTTTCGTGATTTATTGGTAAGAAGCTATTTTCCTCCGATTAAATTCCAACCACGTATTTTTGGAGCCCCAAGACCCAGATGGGGTAGCAAACCATGCGGCCATTGCATATCTTGTCCAAATATGGAATGTGCAACGACCTTTTCTGATCTTTGAGGGGGCCATGAATACAAAATTTCTTGGACCATCTCCTGTGATACAAAGGGCATCGTTTACTTTGCCCACTGTCCGTGTCCTAAAATCTATATTGGCATGACGACTCGTGAATTACGTCTGAGGGTAAGAGAACATGTCAATGACATCACGAACGCGTCACTTATGGATTGTTCTCAATTTGAAAAATTGAAGCCCATCCCCCGTCACTTTAGAAAACATAACGCATCCAATCCTAATCTGCTTCGTGTCCGGGGTATTGACCATGTCGATTTCAACATGAGAGGAGGTGCACTGAAGAAAAGACTACTTCAGATTGAGTCCAAATGGATTTGGACTTCGAACACCGTGCAACCTCTGGGATTGAATGAGAACTTTGGCTTCTCTGCATTTCTGTAACCTATATGCCCTGGTGTTCTTCTCTTGCCTTACACCTCGTTACCTACACCTATATATCTTTCCATTATTGGTGTATGTTCAATGATATTGTGTCACTGTCCATGGAGCCTGTTCACATTGTTCAGCATTTTTTCTTGCCCATTTTATAATATTTTAATTTACATGGTTCTAATTGATTTATCCTGTCAGGCATCTCCTTCGTTCCCCCCTTTTTTGTTTACAGGCTGGGTGCTTGATGCATTTTGTACATATTCTGATTCGCTCTGATATTTGACTGTTCATATTTTATGAATGTTTGTGGTATGTTCACTTGGATTCCTCGAAACAATGTTTGTGCACCCTGGATCCTCATAAGTATAATTAGCACTTTGCACACGCGTCACTTCTTTCACTTTGCACTTTTCTCACTTGCACTTTTTGTTTGCATGCTTGTCAGTTTTCCACTTCACCACTTTGCATTATTATCCATGACTCAGAAGTGTTTACAGAATGTTTACAGGATGTCTGCAGAATGTTTACAGTATTTTATGGATTTATTTTATGTATTAATATATTGCTTCACATTGGTCTTGTCCTTTTTACATTATCCCATCAATTTTTCAGTGTTTTTAAATTAATGCTATTCTTCATATTGTATATGGTTGCACCAGCCCTTTCATTAGGTGTTATTCACTTAATTTTTCACCTTCTCCCAATTTTCTTTCTCAACACCTTTTTTAATTTTTATGATCATCCATGTTGGGTCATCCTATGTTTATTTATGTAACCCTGTTTGTACTCTGTACTTTATACTGAGGCATAACCAATACGTTTATATTGTATTGTGTTTTGTTATACACTGTTCAAATGCATACATTCCTTGTCTTCTTTGTCGTCCTCTTTCATGTGCTGCGATCTTGCACTAATGCACCTTAGTGCACATGTCTGGTATGCCGCTGCTGCTCCGTCCGTGGCGGGGGCGTGTCTGGTCGGTCACATGGGACGGACTTTAGCTCCGCCTCCCGTGACGTCACGGCCCGGTCCAGCTGCTGACGTGACTCCATGTGTCCAAACACGCGCCTGTTACACAGGTGTTTTACTGCTTAGACACTTAGTGCTCCAGCAACATTGGTGGGGATAAGTTTATATGCCTGGCTTGTGTTAGTGAGCGTCACCCCGTGAGAAAGACCAGTGGGTTGAAACGCGCGTCGGGGGCTGAACACCAGCTACTGTGGTCCACGTGATCTCCCTTTCACAGATTTTCATCCTTTATTGGGTCTGATATTTTTTCAAATAACTAAATGTTTACTTGTACTATTTATCTGCTTAATTTCTGTGTCTGGGCATGAGTTTTGAGTATACATTACTGCCATTAGGAGCAGCGCTCCCTTTGCACTACTCTATATACAGCTGTGTACCCTTACCTGGGTTGTTCATGTATTGTCTCTCCTGGAATTTTTTAGTACATTTTAAAGAATTTATTTGTTATCAATAAAGTTTCTCTATTTTCCAAGTTCATTTTTGGCATGGATTTCCCTCTTTTCGTCTAGTTTTTGGTATTTATTTAATAATTGTGAGGGCCATCTCTGACCACTCTGGCATAGTGGAGTTACCTTTATGATTAGGTCCTCTGTTATTGTTAGTACTGTTAATCGTTGTTGTGTTCTGTTATTGTAGCTGCACAACTTGTTGATGGCTCACGGCCCCCATTGAGGTCTATTGTGCACAGTCAGGGTGTGTGGCAGGGTGGGGGACTTGACGCAAATGATAAAGTAGGTATTATTTCTCCCATATTGAGATACGGCCGCTCAACTCTTATGGAAATGGGGGGGGGGGGGGGGGTTTGACCTGTTCCCCTGTTGAGGTGTAGGATCTTCTGGCTGTTGAAAAAAAAAGGATCTTCACTCAGACTTCAGGTCAAAAGGCTTTATATTTATTTGTGCGCAAAAAATAAACAAAACATAGCAAGAACAAAAAATGCTGAAAATTTAGGGATCAGGTTGCAGCTACCTTGGAACAAGCAGCACCACTGTGGTCACCATAGACACTCTGAACCAGAGCCATTCTGTGTACACACAGGTGTCATTAAGGGTGCGGTCACACGTCGCGTTTAACGCATGCGTTTAAAAACGCATTGGAATAGCTGAAGAGTGATTTGCCTAATTAAACACCTCTTAACACTTGTGTTTACAAAACGCATGCGTTAACCGCGATGTTAACGCACGCGTTAACAACTGCATGCGTTAACCGCGATGTTAACGCATGCGTTAACAATGCGTTGACGGTTGCGTTTTGTAAACACAGGTGTTAGCAGCTGTTTAATTAGGCAAATCACTCTCCAGCTATTGCAATGCGTTTTTAAACGCATGCGTTAAACGCGACGTGTGACCGCACCCTAAATACCCAGCTATTTTCCCAGACTCCTAGAGTCTTAAAGAGGACCTGTCACCCATAAATTCAGCACTATGAGCTGCTTACTTTAGTAAGCAGCTCCTAGTGTGTATACAAACGCCGCAGTGTTAGAATGATAGCGTTATCGGAAACCTCTGATAACGCTATTTAACACTGCAGCGGAGTACTGCTCTCAAAGCTGTCCAACGTATTCATGAGGGGGGCAGGATTGTGGGCAGTTTAAGGGTCGGTGACTGCCGAATGACGCGTGGCAGACACCGCTGGCCTATGGAGCGTGCGGGGCGGTCCGGGGAAGAGGCAGCGCCTCGGACCACCCCCACATGAATATGTTGAACCGCTTTGTGAGCGGTCTGATGTTTCTATTGTACTCCACAGCGGTGTTAGGAAGCGTTATCGGAGGTTTCCGGTAACGCTATACCTTCTAACACTGCGGCGTTTGTTTAAGCAAAAGGAGTTGCTTACTTTAGTAAGCAGCTCCTAGTGTCGAATTTATGGGCGATAGGTCCTCTTTAAAGGGATACACCCTTGCGATACACCTTTAACTACAAACATCACAAAATAAGATACATTTGATCACAAATAATGTATAAAATATCACAATACGGTCTCCCTTTTTAAATGAAAAGCTTTAAATGAAAGCTTACAATATACACAAGTAACCAAATCATATGAAAAACAGACACATATCTCATGGCTGCAGCTCTGCATCACCTGGCAGTAATCAGGTGCAGCTATATAACCCCAGCTCACCCTCTGCTCAGGTTTTGCACACACAGGTAAGATCAGGTAATGCTGAGTGGTGACTGCTGAACTGGTTTGTCTTTTCAAATAGCGGATAGAAACAAAGGTTTGCTGGACAGTAGGAGGAGAAAAGCAGATAAAAGACAAATAGTTCACCATTCACTCCTCAACAGACCGGTTTTTACAAATGGTCACGTGCATGAGTCCAAAGTTCAATATCCAATATTATCCAATATTCTTCCCTTTTCCCTAACCCTGTAAATAAGTTTTATCGCCAGACCATAGGGTCAGTCCTGCTCCTCTATGGATTGCTGAATGCCTTTTAATTGTATAAATGTTTTATGGCAATTGGGGAACTGGATTTCAATGTCCTACTTGCTACAGAATAAATGCCCAGTCCATGTGTCTTAGGGTGATGCCACACATGGCGTTATGAACCTGTTTTTGGTCCGTTTTTAAGCAGCCCATTAAAAAATGCATGCGTTAATAAACGCATCCGTTTTTGACAGGTTTGACCAATTATTTTAATTAAAAATGGTAAAAAACGGCCGCTTTTTTTTAACGGACTACTTAAAAACGGACCAAAAATGGGTTCAAAACGCCACGTGTGGCATCACCCTTAGGCTCATTTTACACTACCATTCCTTACCTCTGTTAAAAAAAGTAGCTTTAACATATGAATGAAAAATTCCCTTGACATCCACACGTTTTTTTAAAGTGGATGAAAAGGACTGCAGCCTCCATCTTTTTTCTGTCCAAAAATACGCATGGATAACGGATACCTGCCTAAACAAAACATAACGGATGACATAAAATGTACATTGATGTCAATGGGATTTTTAATTGATATGTTAAAACTCCGTTAAACCTCCCTTCACTTTTTTAACGGAGGTAAGGAACGGTAGTGTGAACTTAGCCTAAGAGATATTAAGACTAGGTGGACTGAAATTTGTTAATAATAGTATAATAAGTGAGTTTTCTTTTACAATGATTATTTTATTTGACTATTTATATATTTTAAAAAATTCTCTGCATTTCATTTGGGTAATATACCGTACAATTAGGCATATATTTATTGGCAGGAGCTGATGTTTAAAGCAAAGCATGTAATCCCCCTTTCATGGTAACAGTATGGTTTCTACACTAATTATTTATTACCTACAGGACAGAGGGGTTTTATTTTTAGAAATGTTATGACCATATGTTATAGGTGAATAGAATGAATTATATGAATTACAGATCTCTGGATGTTCAGGAAATTATAATTAGTTAATTCCTGGATTGTTTACACTTGACAAATAAGTGTAATAATACACATCTATGCAGAAATATTGAATTCTTTTAACAAATGTTTAACATAAAGGCACTAGGGAAGGGGCTCTGTATGTATTGTGGTTAGGTTAGATGCTGTGGCCATAAGGAAAGGAAAACCCTGATGAGACCGCTATGAAAAAGGGAATCCTTTGGTGGTCAAGGAGATTATAAAAGCCCAACAGTAACTGTAGCTGTGCCTAAGTGCTCGAGTGCTCGTCTCGAATAACGAACCCCATTGAAGTCAATGGGTTAAAATAGCTCTGTGCACAGCAAGTCCTGGGCTGTCTTGGACTGCAGGAAGATACCTGGAGTCATCTCTGGTGATGGCCTGAGTGCCCACAGAAAGGGCTCCGAGTGCCACCTCTGGCACTAGTGCCATAGGTTAGCCATCACTGATCTAGGAGGAAGGTGGACAGATTGCATGACCAGCATAATCGTCTTAAGCTGTGAAGGATCTACATTTGTTTGCCCGTAATTTGTTTTTTAAACATCTGTTCTTCAATGCCAATGAAGAAGACGTAGTGTCATCCCAACTTATTACAACACAAGATACAGCAGCTCTAAGTTTTGGATGAACTATTGATGGAACAAAATACCCCGGATGTAACAGCAGAAATTTCTCTGCCTTTTTCGGGAGCGTCACTTTTCTCAATTTGCACCTTTCACTTGCACTTTTTGTTTGCATGCAGTCTTTCACTTTATTACTTTGCATCATTAATCATGGCTATGAAATGTTTACAGAATTTTATGTATTTATATAGTGTTTGACATTGGTCCTGTCTTTTACATATTATTACATCAATTCTCTAATTGTCTTTAAATTTATGTCATTCTCCATATTGTATATCGTCGCACCAGCCCTTTCATTAATTTTTATTTTTTCCCCAATACTTTCTCAACACTGTTTTAAATTTTTATGATCGTCCATGTTGCGTCATCTCATGTTTATTCATGTAATCCTGTTTGTATTCTACATTTTATACTGTGATATAACTAATATTTATTTAAACTGCACCGTGTTTTGTCATACACTGTTCAAATGCATACGTACCTTGTCTTCTATGTCTTCTTCTTTTATGTGTTGCGATCTTGCCCTAACACACTTTAGTGCGCATGTCTGGTATGGCGCTGCTGCTCTGTCTGTGGCGGGGGCTGTGTCCGGTCGGTCATGTGGGACGGGCTTTAGCTCCACCTCCTGTGATGTCACGGACGCGGCCCCGCTGCTGACGTGTCTCCATGCGTCCAAACATGCGCCTGTTACACAGGTGTTTTATCGCACAGACATTTATTTCTTCAGCCCTATTGGTGGGGAGGAGTTTATATGCCTGGCTTGTGTTTGTGAGCGTTACCCCTTGAGAGCGCATCAGGGGCTGAACACCAGGTATTGTGGTCCACGGGATCTCCCTTTCACAGATCTTCATCCTTGTTTGGGTCTGACACTATTTCAAATAATTGTATGTTTATTTGTAGCATTTACTTGTTTAAAGGGCACCTACCACCACGAATCTACCTATAAAGGTAGATCGGGTGGTAGGTGGATGTATGGGACGTGAGGATAGCCCTTTTTAGAGCTAATCCTCACGTCCCCGCTAGCGTAGTATAAACTTTATTGCCCTAATATGTTAATTTAATTAAGCGGCTACCGGGGCGTGGCGGCACATACAAATCCTATTTGCTATTCACTCAGCAAGCACCCACAAATTTAATCTCCCCTCTAACAAGGGCAGTAGCACAGTGACCCTGGATAACTAGTGGAACCCTGTTGTGCTTACATGTAATTTCCCGAACGCGTTTCAGGGTAAATTACTTAGAGGTAGACAGTGATCTTCCACCTCAGACTGCAAGGTCTAATATTCATCCCTGGACCTTCCCATTACATGATGTAGAGACAGTGGTCTCATACACACGAAATCTTTTGGCCTAATTGTTCTGAAGGTTCTGAAAACACAACATATGCAATGTTAAGCAATAGATATGTTAACTCTTACCCTCCGCAGGCGTGGTCCCAGCTGCAGTTAAAAAGAGAGGTGATCATCTCCCTAGAACAGCTCCTAACATGAGTCACTACCGCACCCTATGCATTTGAAGGTTTGGTGAAATGTATGCACATAGTAAAGAGGGCATCACTAGAACAATGTGTTCTAGTCCATGGAAGGTGACATACTACCAAGTCATAGTCAAATAACAAAACCAAGTAAGTCTGTTGAGCAGGTTACACACATCGGCAGAGAGCTTCTGGACTGCGCCCTAGATTAAAGGGATGTTTTTAGCTTCTGCTTTAAAAGCTACAATATTATCTCAGTCACAGCTGCCATATGTAGGATCCTGGAAGGTTTTGCACCTGTGTTTAAACAATTACAATTACAAGAGTTGCAGAAATCAACCAAATCGTTTTGGGCCGTCAGTGTAATCAGTCTTCATTAATAAATACACATTTTCATTCTTCCTTTCATACATCTTCTTCTGCCCACATCATCTATAACAGTCTATCATTTTGTCACCCCTCCCATGCTGTGTTCTTGTTAAAAAATATATAATACAATTTTCACTTGTATAGACCATGAAAGAGTTAAAGTGATATATATACATCCATATGGTGTAAGGGATGGGCTCCGTACATCAAGCCTAAATATATATGAATACCATATATAGGACACAGAACATCCAACACTACAGAACACACCTCTCTATGACTATATATGACAGACGGACAGTGTCATGGCGCGGATACGAGAGGCTGTTACAATCGGGCGGATACCGAGAGGCTCTTACATCGGGGCTGATACACATCGAGGCTACAACAGCTGGCAAGGCTCACAACTGAAACTCTTGGTGCTCTCACATCTTGGACATATGGAGAAACCAACAGTTTAATGTATAACGATATATGAAAGCTACGGGAAAGGATGGAAACTTCCCCGGCCATCTCCGAACATATTCTCACTGATACATGACTGACACTTGGACATGTGACTGCAACCTTGTGCAAGTATCTTGTATCCTGTGTTTTGCAACCCTGGATGAAGCCATAAGGAAGACCTTTTTATAAGTATCATCGAGTCCTTTCTGGTGTCCCCTGAGTGACGATTCATTTTTTGTATGAAATTACATTTAACAATACATAGACAATGAGACAATATCTATTATTTCTATCTAACAAGGGGGGGGGCACTCTCTCCTTCTCCCTATATTGCCTGTAGTACTACTGGTGTTTCAGCAAGCCAGGAATTTTCAATCCTAATTCTTTATTGAGGTTTTTACAAGTGGTATAGAATCATTGATAGGAGCAGTAGCCCAAGCATGGGATACTGTCCCTACTGTACATGCTTATGTGCACAAAGTTACAGATGTATACTTAACAGGGAGAGTAACTTGGAATAACATAGAATAACATAGAAAAATCAAACATTGATCAGACATTCTCCATACCATATAGATTAACAGCCTTCTAGGCCAAGACGCAGAACACCTAGAATGCTAAAACTTTTTACCACACAACCCTTCAACTTAAGGTGTATTTAGAACTTTTACATTACATGTCGATGTTATTAACATGAATCACAAGGTTTCCCCATCCAAGCCTGCAAAAGACAGACTTCAACTGGGTGCTGGACTTTTCCACACATCTGGCAACACCACATTTTGCCATAATCTGCAGGACTTTTATTTTGGAGTAAAACTCACACACCACCTACAATATTTAGGCCAGGGTCAGCTCTGGGAATCCAATTGGGACTGCACAACCCCAGTATCCTCTCCACAGAAATCCAAGATCCGTAACAAAAAGTTTACTAACCCAAGCTTTTGGACTTAAAGTTTTGAGGGGGGACAGGGGCAGTTTTTCCTATTTATTCCCTGTTTACACTTTCTTAGTTGTCCTCATAAGGTACAGGAATACTATATAAGGCATACTTCTAGATCTCTGGCAGGACTGTGGGTACAAATCCAAAGATCTTTAGGTAATGTATCATTCCCCATTCCACTGGTCTACTAATGTATATCAAGAAGAAGATGAGGTGGGGGGAACGGAGGTGTGGCATATCGGGGGAACGGAGGACAATAAGTACAATTTTAGGAGGCTGTATATAGTTATTATAGGGGTACTGTATATAGTTATTTTAGGGGGACTGTATATAGTTATAGGGGACTGTTTATAGTTAAAGGGAGGCTGTACATAGTTATTGTAGGGAGTCTGTATATAGTTATTATAGTAGGCTGTATATAGTTTATTTTAGGGAGGCTGTATATAGCTATTACAGAGGGCTGAATATTATTAGCGGGGGATGTTACAGTAAGATAGAGAGCTGGAAATAGTTATAGCGGGGTTTGATGTAGGTATTAGGGGGGCTGGATATTTTTTATTACAGGGGGCAGGATATATTTGTTACTAGCAAAATCTGGCCCTGATCACCATCATAACACTCATTCAGCATACTCTTTCAAGCAACCTTGTCTTCTCTTCTGTTACTATCCACACTGACACCTTTCGGATACCATCCCACCATACCTAGAAAATTCTCCCTCATTTACTATGCTCATCGTGCTGGCACACGCAGTCTTTCCTCCCTAGATTAGACCAACACCACCTTCCACCCATCTGGCCTAACTGCTTTCTGTCTGCTTCCCTGCTACCTGCTTTTCCTTCTACCTGCTTTCAATCTGTGGTTTTAGGGCCTTTGGAGGACCCCCAAAAGTCTTGGAATGGCTCTTGTGTACAGTACATGTAAAAATAAGCATGAACAGATGTAAAAGGATTTCATGGTGAAGGTCCTTCTCAGCCTAGAAGGCTGGGGCCCTGGGCTAACCACGCAAACTGCCTATATATACTAACAAGCATTTGTCCAACAGGTTTCTAAATTGTACAGATGGAGACATTAGTTTGACTGCAAAATAGGTACCTAGAGTAGCATTAACACTATCCCGGTTTTCTAAGTCTCAGTTTTCAATTCTCACGTAAAGTTGTTGTTTGCTAGGTCTTAATACCCCCTCATGAATTTCTGCCACTGTTACTTTTATACTAATCCCCTTAGCTACATATGTTTTAATTTCTTTATTTCACATGACAGGTCTCATGTTACTCACCTCCACTTCAGATTTTTTTTCCTGAATTTAGCACCTCCCTCCTCTGAACCTTCTGAGCAGATAGCCAATCAGGAGACCTCAGCCTTTTACATCTCTGACCATCCTGTGAGAGTTACAAATGGTCACTAGGTGTCAGCATAACACAAGGCTCAGGTTCACAATGATGTACATTTACATTGTAGGAGATTCCATGTATAATCTTTTAATGCTGTATTCAAATGACCTGTGAAAAATCACAGGGTTAAGATAATCACCTGGCCTCTTCATTATATCAGTCCACAAGAAGAGTCCTTTCCAGATAGAGTATGTGTCTGCAGTTTTATACCAGCCAACCGTTGACAGTCACAATTGGTTGTGGCATTAAAAGGGGCTGTCCCTATTTAAGTCAGAAACTCCTATGTTGAACATTAAGCATCTAAAAAAGGAGAAAAGAATTTTATAACGATAAAGAAATTTAAAAAAATTATTTAAATCCTTCCCCTTTCCCTAGAAAGTACATGTAATAAACTAAATTAGAAACTGAACTCAAAATAACAAAACAACACAACAACAGTTAACAGTACTAACAGTAACAGAGGTCAATTCAGACCTAATCATAAGAGTTACTCCACTATCCAGAGTGGTCAGAGGTGGCCCTCACAATTATTAAAAACTAGACGAAAGAGGGAATCCATGCAAATGATAATCGTAAAATAGAGAAACTTTATTGATAACAAATTCTTTAAAATGACTAAAAATTCCAGGAGATACAAGGCATGAACGCCCAGTAAGGGTACATAGCAGTATACAGAGTAGTATAGGTGGTTCAGTACAATGTGTACTGAACCACATAGCAGAACTCATGCCCAGACACAGAAGTTAAACAAGTAAATGCTACAAATAACTACAATTATTTGAAATAGTGTCAGACCCAACAAGATGAAGATCTGTGAAAGGGAGGTCCCGTGGACCACAATACCTGGTGTTCAGCCCCATGCCGTTTCAACCCGCTGGTCTTTCTCAAGGGGTAACGCTCACTAACAAAAGCCAACAAGGGGTTGAAAAAGACCATCGGTTGAACGCGCATCGGGGGCTTGAACACCAGATCTAAGCATGGATTTTAAGACCAGAGAATTGTCAGGATGAGACTGGTGAAATGGGCGTGACACAGAATTGACATGATATCATTTAAGGGCAAGTTGAAAACATTATTCCATCGCAGATTGAAACTATGGTGGATCGAGCCTTCCTTGAGCATATATCTTGCTAAAGGTCTTTTCCCAGGGGTTACGGATACAGGTTTTCCCTTCTATTGGTATCGATGATGATAATGTACGCACACAGTGGGAATCCATATGTGACGCTACGTCTAAAAGATTTTTAGAATTGCTAATCACCTTAGGCACACAGAGTATTAATGCCTTGGATGGAGAGATCAATACCCAACAAGATCGTTTAAAATCCCTAATTTAAACAGAGAAACTGAGCAGTTTCTCTGAAGAGATGGAGTCCCATTTTACTAAATTGGAAAAGGACATCTGTGAGTACAAAATGCTGAAGCTCCAGAGAGATCAAAAAGATCGGTCTTCAAATCAAGTTTACAAATGGCAGAAAAGCCTTCCTTTGGACCGTATGGAACGGTCCATCTCTGTTTCCTCCATTTTATCACAGAGTAATACCAGTGATATATCAACTAGATCACATGCAGGAAATTCCAGACAAAAACGTAAAAGGGATTTGGACCAATGACACAGACAATCGAAGAGGCAAACGGTAGAGGCAAGATTTTGTGACATAGACGCAGCAATAACATGCCAGTGCAGTAAGCGTGACGTCTGGACAGATTGATCATGACCAGTCTTATTGATGTCCTGGCCCGTAAGTCTTGTGAATTGTTATTAAACTACATTTGTTGCCGATTTGTTTTAAACATTTCTTCATGCCAATGAAGAAGACGTAGTGTCATCCCAACTTATTACACACAAGATACAGCCTCTAAGTTTTGGATGAACTATTGATGGAACAAATACCCCGGATGTAACGCAGAAATTTCTCTGCCTTTTTCGGGAGCGTTACTTTTCCAATTTGCACATTTCACTTCACTTGCGGTCGCGTCGCGCTGCATGGAGAGGCTCACGGGCTGAGCCCTCTCCATAGCCGGTAAGTCTTTGCTGCATATTGCAGCAGGCTTACCGGTAACATCCGCGATCGTGCTAGCACCGATCGCGGTGTTTTTACAGCGTGGGCTGCCGGCAAAGCTGCCGCAGCCTCAAACAGATACGGCGCATGGGCGCCGCCATCTACCTGGGATCCGCCGCTCCCCGTGACGTCATCGGGGGGCGGCGATCCGTCTCCATGGTAGCCTCGGGTCTTCCGAAGACCGAGGCTATTTTTTCGTTTAACCCCTTCATTACAATGTGCTGATAGCACATTGTAATGACTAGGAAGAAACCCCCTATACTGCCATACTGTAGTATGGATATATGAGAGGATCGATCAGACAACCTAGGGTTAAAGTACCCTAGGGAGTCGAAAATAGATAAATAAAAATAAAAAAAAGTTAAAAAAAAAATTATAATAAAAAAACCTAAATTTCAATCACCCCCCTTTCCCTAGAACTGACATAAATATAATAAACAGTAAAAATCTAAACACATCAGTATCGACGCGTCCGAAAATGCCCATCTATCAAATTGATAACGTTTTTCAATGCGTTTAACCCCGTAATGGAAAATAGCGCCCAAGTCGAAATGGCACTTTTTTGCCATTTTGAAAAATCTAAAAAAATCTAGAAAAAGTGATCAAAAGTCGTACAGTCCTAAAATCTATCATTGAAAATATTATCAAATTTCGCAAAAAATGACACCACCCACAGCTCCGTATACAAAGTATAAAAAGTTATAGCGCCAGAAGTTGGCAAAATCAAAAAATTATTTTTTACAGGAGGTTTTAATTTTTGTAAATGTATGAAAACATTATAAAACCTATACAAATTGTGGTATCCCCTTAATCGTACCGACCCAAAGAATAAAGTAGACACTTCATTTGGGGCGCTCAGTGAAAGACGTAATATCCAAGCCACAAGAAAGGGCGCAAATGTGTTTTTTCACCATTTTCATTGCATTTGGAATTTTTTTCCTGCTTCCGAGTACATGGCATGGAATATTTAATACCATCATTATGAAGTGCAATTTGTTACGCAGAAAACAGCCATCACACAGCTCTTTACGTGTAAAAGTAAAAAAGTTATAGTTTTTGAGGTGGGAGTGAAAAATGGACATGAAAAAACAGGAAAGGGCCCGGTCCCTTAACCGGTTAATTTTTATTTTTCCCAATCCCATACTTTCCCAACACTGTTTTAAATTTTTATGATCATCCCATGTTGGGTCATCTCATGTTTATTCTTGTAATCCTGTTTGTATTCTACATTTTATACTGTGATATAACTAATATTTTTTATACTGCACCGTGTTTTGTCATACACTGTTCAAATGCATAGTCCCTGTGTCTTCTATGCCTTCTTCTTTTATGTGTTCGATCTTGCCCTAACACACTTTAGTGCGCATGTCTGGTATGACCTGCTGCTCTTGTCTGTGGCGGGGGGTGTGTCCGGTCGGTCACGTGGGAAGGGCTTTAGCTCCGCCTCCTGTGATGTCACGGACTCGGCCCCGCTGCTACGCGGCTCCATGCGTCCAAACATGCGCCTGTTACACAGGTGTTTATCGCACAGACATTATTCTATATTTCTTCGCCCTTTGGTGGGGAGGAGTTATATGCCTGGCTTGGTTAGTGAGCGTTACCACCTTGAGAGCGCATCAGGGGCTGAACACAGGTATTGTGGTCCACGGGATTCCCTTTCACAGACTTCATCCTTGTTTGGGTCTGACATATTTCAAATATTGTATGTTTATTTGTAGCATTTACTTGTTTAAAGGAAACCTACCACTTGAAGTGGCAGGTTTCTGATGGAAAACCGGGCACCAGCTCAGGGTGAGCTGGTGCCGGAGCTTATTTTCGTTAGTGTTTAAACCGCGGTATCGCGGTTTAAAACACTTTTTAAACTTTAAGCGGGCGCAGGCAGGTACGCGCTCGGCGCTTACCATGCGCGCGGCTACATAGGAAGTGAAGGAGAACCGCGCATGGTAAGCGCCGAGCGCGTACCTGCCTGCGCCCGCTATAAAGTTTAAAAAGTGTTTAAAACCGCGATACCGCGTTTAAAACACTAACGAAAATAGCTCCCCTGAGCTGGTGCCCGGTATTTCCATCAGAAACCTGCCACTTCAGTGGTAGTTTCCTTTAGCTTCTGTGTCTGGGCATGCATAACTTCTGTTATGGTGCAGTCCACATTACTGCCATTAGGAGCTGTGCTCCTTTTGTACTACTCTCTATATACAGCTGTGTGCCTTACCTGGGCTGTTCTAGCCTTGTCTCTCCTGGAAATTTTAGTACATTTTAAGATTATAATTGTTATCAATAAGTTTCGCTATTTTTTACGATTATCATTTGCATGGATTTCCCTCTTTTCGTCTAGTTTTTGGTATTTATTAAATTAGAAACATGTATTAAAAAAGTCCAACATTTCTTTTCTATCAATATACAACATAATATAACACAACAGAAAAAAAACATTGAAATACCCAAATTGTTGCTTTTCCACCATTTTGACAATTTTAAACAATGTATACACAGCAGTCAACATTGAAGTATAAAAAGTTATGAATATGGAGAAAATATTTTAAAGGAAGTTTGTTGTGTTACATGACATGCATCTTTGTGACTGTAGCAACCCAACAAATATAGGGGAGGGTGTACTTTACAACAACAGTAATTGTAAAGGGCACAACTGCTAAATTGTGTTGAATTCATAACATTGCTGGCTTCCCAGTACAATGCATGGAAGATTAAATGGTGTCACTAGAAAGTACAATTTGTTCTACAGAAAACAAACCCTCATATGTCTTTGTAAACAGAAAAATAAAAAAAAGTCCTGTTTTTTGGAAGGTGGAAAGAAATGGAAATAAGGAAACAGTTGCAACGTTAAGAGATAAATACTGAACTGAGATGAGGGAGAAGCTACAGTAAATCTCTCTATGTAAATAAGCCCTTATATGTCCAAATTGCCAAATAAAATAAAGATTGTAAAGCCATAAAAAAGTGACAATGTCACTTTTTGTCTGATGGGATCAGGATTCTGTGCCTTAAAATCACACCCAGAGCTGCCTGTGATTGACAGCTCCCTTTCTGATCCTGGGAAAGCTGGGTGTGTCTTTGAACTCGTTTTGTTTGCAGCTGCGGTTTGAGTGATGGATGACTGAGCCAGTCAGTGCTGGAGGTAGTGTCCACTACTGCCTTATGTTCTGCCTAGCCCTTCATTGGCTACTGGTTATTCGGTCTAATCTGTGTATCTAGTGCTCTTGCTATCTTTGTTATTCTGTGTATTGGCTTCTGCTTTGCCTACCGACCATTCTATTTGCTATACGAATCTGTACCTTTGCTGTCATCTTGGTTTTGACCCCACTTGTTAGACGCCACTTGTCTGTCTGTATCTGTTCTTTGTCCCTTAGTGTTGTTATCTCTCCCAGTGTTATCCTGCTTTCCCTGTCTCTGACTTGTGTTAGATTTCTGTGCGCCAGTGTGAACACTGGTATATCTCAGTATTCCTGTTACCTGTGGGACGATTTATCTGCCATAGGCAGGGCCATAGCCGCAGTGACGTCACAGAGTGAGCTTGCCACCGCTTACCCAGTCTGACAGCGCCAAGCCTGGTTGTGGTTGCTGGACAGGTTTCTGACAGACAATGCAAATCTGCTCTGAATGGCGCAGCTTCCCTTCAATGCCTTTTAGTGTGCCCATACAGCATGTTACCATCACATATGGAGCATTGTTATAATGGGGAGAGATTGGGTGTCAAACTTTGTGGAGCGTTTGGTTTTATCCACTGTGTACATTTTTGCGAAATGTGTTCATTTAGCAAAAAAAAAAAAAATTTCAAAATTGCACCCTATTTTGATTAAACCCCGTAAAACAATTAAAACCCCTGTAAAACAATTAAAACACACTTCATAAAACCTCTTTTACATATGTTGACAGGTGTAGTTTCTATAATTTATGGGGTTTTACTGTTATTTAGGTCCCTCATAGTGACTTGAAATCTGAGCAAGTCCCTCAATGCTGTATTTTTTATGAAAATGTGAAAAATCGTGCCTAAAGTTCAAAGCCTCATAAAATCCTGCAAAAAGGAAAAGTTACATAAAAAGCCATGTCAACATAAAGCAGACATTTAGTAAATGTCAGGTTTTTTGCTGTTATGACTATGGGGCTCATTTACTAAGGGTCTGTTGGACACATTTCCGTTGGGTTTTCAGAATTTTTCCTATTTGCCCTGAATTGCTTTGGGTTTTTGGCACACCCGATCAGAGTACGCGACAGAAATCGTGGGGCGTGGCCGTGCAGGAACTCGGGCGCACGATCTTCATGAATCGCGCCAGACTTCATCCTCGTAGGACCGTCCGAATCAGGGATCGCGACAGGACCGGGTAACATTTTGAATATCGAGATTTTTTGCAAATAAATAAATAATATATATAATTTCATAAATAAATGCTAAATAAACCACCAAAATTTTTCAACTAACATGAAGTACAAAGTGTCACGAAAAAACGGTTTGAAAATCACTTGGATATAGTGTTCCAAAGTCATAACTAAAGTTATAGGCCGTGTCAGGAAGGTGAAAAGTGGCTTTGGTGGTGAGGAGTAAAATTTACATATTTCTGACTGGCTTGTAGGGAAAAGGGAAATTTAAATGCTGCAACAAGATACAAAGATGGCATTTTCCCTTAATAAAATATGAATAATATATTTTGAGAAGACCATCCTCCTATCCACACCAGACCTCCTGTGACAGGCTACTTATTTTTATGTACACTGGCCATTTTCTTTGAGAGGGCCCCCACCCTACAACAAAAAATGTAACCTTTATGCTGTAGATATTCATGAAGAAAATGTTTAGTTCTGAATAAAGTAAGCAGCAGGGATTAAGGAGTGATGTGAGCTAATGTCTGACACTTTAATCCCATGCTATCTGGCTAACAGTAGACAAATGATGTCTTGTGCATGCTTCAGTTTACTTTAACACTGCCTTGGATAAACCACTCTATGAATCAGGCAAGATTTCAGTCAAAGGGCTGATTCAATCTTTCTGAGTCAAATAGATTTCTAAAATAACCTAAATAAACACACACAGTGTTCTCAAAGACTTTTTTCCTTCCTCCTGAGTTTTTATTCCTGATTTTCTGGTCACTTACGCTGCAAAATAATGTACATGTAGGCTTTCATTTAGTCTGACAATCTATTTCTACAAATTACATTTGAATTCATTAAAGCCTCAAAGATTTTCTTTCCCCGTCTGCTCAGTTGCTTAATGTGATCCTTCTATATATCCATATGTTTTGCTGGCAATCATACCAAATCTGATTATTTTTTTTTTACATTAACCAAGCCTGTCAATAGGAGTGTCATTTATAGCTGGTGATAGGTTCCAATGGGCTGAAATATGCTGATTTTAAAAATGACTTTGTGCTGCTCATATGTGAGGGATTTTCATTGGTACTTTGCCTGTGCTTTACTTACCCCCAGCAAAGCCTGGACTAGTCCTCTTCCGGATGCTGGGGCAATGTTATGCTTCATGTGCATGACCAATAAAAAACTGCTTATTGATACTCTGGTGCCAAAATGCAGGTGCCAGGTTGCATCATTCCAGGCTACATATAGTCAACATAAATGTATTTTACACTTCAAGATAAGGTTCTATAATAATATATAATTTTGGTGACACATGGTTGAGTGAGGTAACATTGACAACATAATGTATGTTGTCACATGTTGTGGCAGTGCCTAATTTTGAGACCTTTTTTTGAGACTAATCATGGCTGTGATTTGCCAGGTGGACACCTGGTAAACATACGTGGCCAGTCACAGCACATGCCTAGTTGCTAAAGGTGTTGAACCTAAAGTTTGGGTCCACTTATCCCTAGTTAATAGTAACACATATGTCAGGAGTCGGCATGCATGTATTACCATAAAGATTATAGCAGGGTTGCACTAGTCACTGTACACACCTCTATCTGCGTCCTAGAGACACTGATAACGTTGAAAGCTGGGGAGTAGGCCCCCCAAAGTTCCGGGGCCTAGAGCCACTACCCCCCTTGCCCCCCTGGTAGCTACGCCTCTCCAGGGGATAAAGGTGGTTGGTGCAGGATCTTGGAATTTTGTTTGTGCCACAGTCTTCATGGGGGAAAGATAACATGGGTCCTTTTCTTGTGAAATATTTCACATTTTTAACAATTTGTTCATTATTTAATTATTGAATTAAAATAAATTCTTGAATGGCAAGTGTTTCTATTTATTTATCAAGATAATAGAAACTACAAAGCTGTTTGTAAAATTAATTAAGCCTTTCTCGTTCTACAGTACTTAAATGCTGTTTGATCTGTAATATCCTGCTCAGAAGCCACTTTAGGTCTTGGATTTATTTCCTCAGGTAATTATAATTTGTCAAACACCAACAAGGAATGTGCAGCGACTGTAATAATATACTAATTTGTCTAACTCCTATAGCTTTTGTTAAATGAATCTAACAGTCTGACAATGTTACTAACATAATTATTGGTTACTTGTTCTTAACTTAATCTAAATTAAACCTTATATTAACTCCGTGTAAAAATGTTTAATTTGTCATTTATAGAACATTAGAAGATGACCTGAAGCTAAGCAGTGATGAGGATGATTGTATTCAGGTAACATCATTCCCCTCTTTGTAATAGAATAACTATGAACATTAAAAGAGCATTGCTGCATCTT
Organism: Engystomops pustulosus; assembly: GCA_019512145.1. Classification (NCBI taxonomy): domain Eukaryota; kingdom Metazoa; phylum Chordata; class Amphibia; order Anura; family Leptodactylidae; genus Engystomops; species Engystomops pustulosus. Next base: position 88,694,942 of record CM033642.1, on the reverse strand, counting down.
TATGGCCATATGGCAGCACAATGTTATTAACCTTAGTATATTGTTCTAAAAAAGAGACAATAAGTATAAGGGAGACTGTGCTGCCATCTAAAACATTATGACTATGTAACAGTAACCTGTCAAACCATCAGCAGTAACTGTTTTAAGTGTTTGTGCCTACAATTTTGTGCCTACTATGTTGCATCGTTCATGCAGCTTAATTATACAGAGAACTTTTTATTTTTTGCAACATGAGCTGTACTATTTGGGTTACATACAACTTATTTATTAACAAATGTTCATTTTTGGGGGATTGGTTGGAAAAAAATTCATTTTGCACATTTTCTTTTCATTTTCTGGAATTGTGCCCCTACATTATTTTTGGAACATGAAACTTTAAAGTAAGGCGTATTACATTTGCAACATTACCAAATATGTTTTTTTCTGAAAAAAAAAGTTATTTTAGTTATTGTTTTTGGGGAAAGGGTGTGTAAATTAGCTTATTTTAACACTACTCACATCCCATGTTTCTTTTGCTATATTGTATTTCCTTTTGGATACCTTTAAAAGGGTATTCCCATCTGGGCATTTGAATTTAATTAATCTGCCATATATATGCATTTCTTCAATAGAATGTTATTTATAAAATCTACCTGTATAAAGATAATTTCCCATAAACGTAGCCATGTTGTCCCTTAAAGAAGAAAGATATCTATACGGCAAGTAAGTTAACCCCTTAACAACTTGGCCCTTTTGTGTTTCCATTTTTTGCTCCTCACCTTTAAAAATCAATACATTTTTTTTTCATGTACAGAGCTGTGTGTGGGCCTGTTTTCTGTGTAACAAATTGCACTTTCCAGTGCAATTTGTTACACTTTCCTGGGAACTTTCCTGGGAAGCAGGAAAAAAATTCCAAATGTGAAATTAATGTAAAAACATTTTTGCCCCACTTTCCTGTAGGCTCTGTATTTATGCCTTTTAGTTTTCATTCCAATTGACACTTCCACTTTATTCCTTGGGATGGTATGATAATGGGGATACCAAATTGTTTTAATAGATTTTAAATTAGAGAAATTTAAATAAGAAATTAAAACCTTTAGAATAAAAAAAAAAATCTCAAATTTGCTTTTATATTACAGCATACAGATATGTACCGCATATATTCGAGTATAAGCCGACCCGAGTATAAGCCAAGGCCCCTAATTTTACCACCAAAAACTGTGAAATCCTATTGACTCGAGTATAAGCCGAGGGTGGGAAATACCTTGGTCACAGCCCCCCTGCAGTATACAGCCAGCCCCCAGTAGTATATAGCCAGCCAGCTCCCAGTAGTATACAGCCAGCCTGCCCCCTGTAGTGTAACAGCCAGCAGAGATGCGGCCATGCTATCTGCCGGCAGGCGCATACTATGAAGTCAGCAGCGGGCGCCTCATAGTTTGCGCCTGCCGGCAGATAACATGGCCACATCTATACCTGCTGTTGCAGAAGACCCAAGAAAGATGAGGACCCACGGGGAAGACAGAAAAGGAGCCGCGCCAACATCATGGAGCTGCGCTGTGCATCGGGCCGCCGGAGGGTGAGTATATAAGTTTATTTATTTTGTAATTGACTTGTGTATACGCCGAGGTGAGGTTTTTCAGCACATTTTTTTTTTGTGCAGAAAAACTCGGCTTATACACGAGTATATACGGTATATAATTTTTTGCGGGATGAGATCATGTTTTCATTGCTACTATTTTGGGGACTGTACAACCTTTTGCTCACTTCTATTAAAATTTCTATAAAAAATTTGTGATATGACAAAAAAGTGACTTCACACCCGTGATCGGTCTCGGCGCGGAGCTGGGGTGTTACTGGTGGGTGTATGCTGCAATATGCTGTAATAGTATGGGAAGGGGTTAAATTAAATAACAATGCCTAGATGAGAATACCCCTTCAAAATTTCCATAGGCCTATGCTGGCAGTATATTGTAAAAGAATGTCTGAAACACCAAATCTATCACAGAAACAAACTGCACCTGATAGTCGCTATTGACAATATAGGTTCTGGTTTCTATTTTCCATTTTTAGTTCAACATACTGTGCTTTTTTGTGCTGTATTATTTACAAAATTTAGCACCATTGTTGAGTTAAACACATATATTTCTTGTATGTATGGGAGATTTAAAGGGAACCTGTCACCACATTTGCACACATACAGCCATTGACAGGTTCATATAGAGACCTATTAACTGACTGACACCCTTCTTTTAGCTTAAAATAGTTTTGCTTACACCCACATAAATCACCTTTTATCTTATATTATCTGGCATCAGAGGGGTCGTGTCCTGCCCGGCCTGCCCCTCCAATCTAATCCTCTCCATGCCTTATGCCTCCTTACTGGTCGCAGTTCATGTCATGTGGCCCGAGTGACATAATCTTGAGTACTTTCGCCTCTTAATAATAGCAAACTATACCGCATGCATGTATATGAGGCTGTTGTGATTTCATGTAATCACATACATGGTGTACAGTTTGCTATTCTTAGAAGGCTAAAGGAACTGCAATGATGTCACTGGTCACATGTCATGAATGTAACACAAGGCAGCATGTAAAAAAATTGACACACTATTTCCCATCTGTACATAGAGCTTTATATGTCTGTAGTTGAATATTAGCAGATGGTCCCCAAGTACAAAGAGGCCAGAGCAGGGATTTGAAGAAACACAGAGCTGTCAGTCAGAATAATAGGGTGTGGTTTACTGGCAGAGAGAAGAGTCACAAAGACCAGACATGAATCAGAAAAACGTCTGTAATTAAGGTACAGTGCCTCACTGACAGGTAATTAAAGGTGAAATGGGGAGAACTTGTATCTCTTTATCAGCAGGCATTGTTACTCAGGGTGGTCAAAATCTGGTGACAGGTTCTCTTTAAAAAAAACTGGTATAAACAGATAGGACTTGTTAATAATGAGGTTAGGTAAAGGCACCATATAATTTGTGGCTCTTCTCACACCAATGGGGGAGATTTGTCACATTCTCTTAAAAAAAATTTGGATGCATTGCTGGATTAGCATTTTTTTGGGGGGGGATACTCCCACCTGCTCACCCGGTTCACAGTGACCGAAGTTTCCATTGTTGCATCTGATTTTTATTTGAAGTACAGATGTTGATGTTTACAAAGACCCAAATTTTGCACAATGGTTTCTGAAGGTCACAAAGTTTTGCACAAAAAAAACCTCCACAAATGAAAAGGATTACGATTAAAGAAAATCTACCACTTGGGTAGACAAGGTTCAAACTAAATACACTTACTGGTTTGGTTATTATCATATGAACATATCTTGATTAGCTCTGCAAAAAAATAGACTTTTTAAAATATACTCATTAGCGCCAGATGTGATAGTGGACGTAACAAAGGCTGCCTAGGCGCTCTTTCAGTTCCTAATTAACCATGCCTACAGTGTGCTAACATATTTACCCACTCCCAACCCCCTGCATGAGAGCCGGTGTCCTCACCCGGCTCTCAGAAAGTCCCATGAGTGTGAGCTTACACTTACAGGACTTCTTGAAACAAGATAAGTTGCGGTGTTGCAATAAGGCAGTAGCGAATTTCCAGACTAAAGATAAATGACCCCGATGTATATACTCTGTACTGAGAAATTTCTTCTAACACTGTGCATACTAAAATATACAAAAAACATTTAAAACTGTTCTATAATTTATAGGTGTCATAACAAGAAACTTAAATATGTTTACACCTATAAGTTTCAGATCACCTCCACCTAGTTTTCTTGTGTCATCCTGCAAAGCCTAATACATCAGTATAATGGTCACATCCTGTATCCTAAATTGAGTTTTTTTCTCCTCTTAGCAGACAATTTCAATTATCTGCTAAGTAATCAATCAGATGGAATGTACCTTTCTGGAAATTTTTCTTCCTGGCAAATCTTTCACCCACGTTGAAAAAGGAGCAGACAACTAATTGCCAATCACAGAACAGAGAAAGCACAAGGACAGCTCGACAGAGGAAGCAGAAATATGACCTGTGAAAGTGTCAGCTCCATACTGTTTTTTTTTTTTTATACCTGTGGCTGTAACTTTGTCATCACCTATCTTTAAGAGTGTCCCTTGGGCTGTGTAAAATTAGGACAGATTTGTCGTCTTGATTGTTCTGTGCTTTACAGGACGTTATATCACATTTTGATTCCAGGAGTATGCAATACCTTAGTCTATTTTATCAGGTTGGTGAACTCTTACATGGATGCCATATGAAAAATAGATTAATGTTTAAGTAGGGCTGCTCTTTCTAGGGCCTGCTCTTGAGCAAAAGCTTTGTGTGTGCACTGGGTCACGTTTTGAACAGTACCATGGCTGTTTTATTATTCTTAATCTAATCCAAGTTCTGCATAATATTCTATGACACACTTTAGCCCCTGATCTGTATACCTCTTTCTTTGAGAAGACCAACCTCAGGACCATTATTCTGAGCAAATTTGATTGATCAGTTCCAAGTGCATGACTATAATTGCTTTAGTACTTAATTGTTCTTTATCCCAGCACTGAGAATTTTTATTTCCATTAATTTGATTTGTCTAAACTGTAACAATCTTATCCTCTTCTATTCTATCTATAGATATGGCCAAATCGTCTCTTTTCATAAACCCCGCTTGTTATTCTGAATGCTGTAACTGACTGCAGCAGGAGAAACACAACTGAAGCCCTGTGTTAATAAGTGGAAGCATAATCCAATATGCTGTTTTAAAATGCCCTAACATGAGATTTTTTTTTTTACTCTTGGCTTTGGTTACCTTGTTTGGAATGATGTGAAAATTTATAGCCAGAGCAGTCAATCTGTATTTGCTCTGCCAAGACTGAATAAATAGCCCTTTGTGCTTGGTTGTTATGTGTAGAGCATGTTCATCTGTATCGCCTGAACACAAAATCCACAGGGATTCATAAAAGTCAAAGCACTGGTATGTGCTGCGGAGAACTGCTTAATAAATATATAAATTATAGCTGGGAAGGAAACTGCACAGCGGTGTCAAGTAGCGAGCACCAACATGAGGCATCACTCTTGCAAATAAGCACTCATCTGTAATGAATATCATTCCACTCTGTGATCTTTCAAAATAATGCGGTAAAAATCTGTCAGACTTAAAAACATTGATCATCTAGTCTCTATTTAATTGCAGTAATGCCAGATCAGGGTGACACTAACGGAAAGCAAAAACAAATTTAATAATAAGTGTGCATGCATCTGCACTTTTGACTTTTCTGCGATTTGCACATTATTGGCTATGACGGTTTAAAGCACTTATACCCTGAATTCATCTAGGACCACACACGGCCTTTTGATGGCAGATGGCGCATATACTGAGTCTGCAGCAACGTCTTTTGGTGTCGCTGTAGTTTCTCCTGCTCCTGCACAGATCATAGGAGCAGGATGGAAGACACAACACATTCCAGAGATGCTTCAAAGAATTTTTTCACTTTTTATTGCAGCATGAGATAAACAATAGGTCTTCACCAAGGTAGAAGACACAGCAAAAAGATACTTTACAGATCAAAATTGGATTAACCTTTTGGTCTAAACGACCTTTGTCAAGTAGATCTGAATTTGTGCATAGATGGCAAGTAAGATAAGGTGAGGCAATGTGCAGTAGTATGAGCAGGATGGGTGAGCAGAAAACAATAGGGAAAAGGTAGAAGTGCTCAAGTAGCGCTATGTAGTGAATACAGGAGGTACCAGACCCAGTACAGCTCTGCTCAATACATCTGCCACAACAGAGAGTTGTTTTCCTTTGTAACTGTGGCTCGTATAGGTAGAAAATATGTAAAGAAATGTCTGAATAAATAAATAAACCCTAAAAACATTATAACTGTAAAAATGCCCAGAGGGGTTTTTAAGACCTCATGGGGGACATATAAAGTAAATACAACACACTCACAAAAATATATAAAAATAAATATTTATTTTTGTGAATAAATTAGTAAAAAAAAAACCTTCCCCAACTATGCAAAATATTGTCATAGCCATCCAGTTTACGTTAGACTACACATATAATTTATAAAAATGACTAACACACAATAGTGAATTAAAAAAAGTTATTTTGAGTTAATTTAAAAAATTATTTTTTTTAAATTTACTTTATATAACACTTTTTGTAACTTTAACTCCAAATAAAACAAAAAAAAATTAAAAAAACAATTGTTAATTCTAAATAGCCATATGGGTCTATTTGTATAACATTTCTGCTCATTTAAGCCTTTCAGTCCTTGTCATTAAGAGGATAAGTTATTAAAGGGGTTTGCCACTTTTTAATTAATCTATTCCATTAGACATGCCTCTGTATGTATATATACCTGTGTCTTTGCCTCCTTTGAGAGCTTCAGCCTTTCTCTGTTCTCACCATGCTGCACTCTACTTAAATACACGACCTACCGTTTCTTACTGCTTCAGTCTGTTCTTATGGCTTCATCCACTGTCCCTCTTTCTCTTAGTCCAGTGGTGGCGAACCTATGGCACCTGTGCCAGAGGTGGCATTCACAGCCCTTTCTGTGGGCACTCAGGCCATCGCCCCAGGTGTTGACAGAAGTGCATTATCTCTGCTTCCTCAAGGGGAATAAAAATTATTGTGAAAATATTGTCATATTTAAGATCTTATTCAATATTTTGGTATCAGCACTTTCCTGGTGATAGCTTGGTAACTAATTAATAAAAAAGATGGATGGATGGATAAAAATATATTGGCAACCCAAAAGGCAGACAAAAATAGATGGATAGACTTTAGACCTAGTTTAAGACCTGCTTTTGGAGTGAATACAACATCATTTAAACAGGACAAGCTTTTGGACTGATTATTGGGTTAGTTGATCAATACAAGTGTGGAGACAAACACTGTTTCCTTTGTAGATATAAAGATCATTATTCCTTGCGATTACTTATTGTGTAAATCAAAAGGTACAATGTGTTCTAATGTTTGAATAGGAAGTCAGATGATGAAGTAGCTGCTTTCCTTTAGAACATGAAGTAAATTTGTCTGCTCTGCTTTTTCCCAGCCAGCATCTCAGGGACAAGCCATCGAACTCCAAAATGACAGGTATCTTTTATCATTTTTATAAACCATAAATTGCTTTGTGAAGCACAGAAACTGGTTTTATAGTAGCATATAAGTCACAGTCAAAATGCGTGCAGAATGTGCTTTGCTTACTTAAATGTTGGCGGTTTCAACCTATTTATGGATGTGCACCTGTTTATGCCTTTTAAGAATAAGATTTTTTTTAAATGTATGTTAATATGGGCAAGCTACTACTATTTAAACTATTAGGGGTGTCATGTACACTCAAAAACCTCTCTGGACCAATGGGAGTGTAGTCAAAGCTGTACACATGTGTCACCCTGGGTATTACAGGGACAAATGGGTAAAAAGATTGGATAGAAATTACTGGAAACACCTTAACCACTACAGTCATATATATTAAAATATTATATTGCACAATAATAGATTCAAAATACTGTATAAATGCAGTGTGCTAAAGTTTTTTGAACGTGGGTAGGCTCTGTTCGCACTGTCAGCATTTCTGCATCAATCCATTTGTAGTTTACCCTGTGGAAGAACAAGAGTGAACTGTGTATTAAGATAAATGTGGTAGCACTACTTTTGAAATCACAACTTATTACATTTTTATTTGCCCTACTAGTTGATTACAACAACTTTATTTAGAATATTTTTTTGAAACTACAAGCAGTACCCTACTTAAGAACACCCGACTTACATACGACCCCTAGTTACAAAGGGACCTCTGGATGTTGGTAATTTAATGTACTTTTGCCTTAGGCTACAATAAACAGCTATTACAGTTATTAAAGGTTTTTGGAATGAAGCTTTACTGTTAATCCTGGTCCTTATGACAATCCAACATTTTTTTTTTAATCCAATTGTCACAGAGACCAAAAAGAATTTGTCTGGAGTTGCAATTATAAAATATACAGTTTCGACTTACATACAAATTCAACTTGAGAACAAACCTACAGAACCTATCTTGTACGTAACCTGAGGACTGTCTGTATATATGAATTGCAACTCATTTGTTTTTTATCATTATTTTTAATATAATTCTATTTGAAGTACATAATCTATAACTTTGTGTCACTTTGGTCTATTGAATTCATGTTTTATCTGTACACATTAGGGAAATAAGAGGTAGGAATCCGGGGTGGGTTTTTGAACATTGGGATATCCACGCTTTCTACTATTGTGATATAACAACACAAGGAGACTGCATAGCCGTTTATGCTACAGAGGAAGGAGGGAGACCCACGGAAACACGTCCAGCTAGCCGGCCTATCAATATCCAGTCAACTCATTAAGTACCAGTTTACATTTGAATCTACAACAATTTGAAAATGTTATGGGCTCCTATGGAAATTAACAATGCCAATTGCTTAACTATGAATTGGGCTGACTCTTAGAGGATACGTGTGAGTGCATTGCACAGTGAGAGATGCGCTTCCTCCCTCATTTCAATGATAACCAGCTGGCCCCACCTCCAATGATCCTGACCATGACCGCTTGTTTAAAATATAAATTTTCTGGAGGAGTCATTTAAAAGGGATTATATCCCTGATAAATATGTGGCACCGTTATTAGGACACGTCAGAAAGAAAATTAAAATCTGGAAAAAACTACCTCTTAACTTGTTGGGTAGAATTGCTTTGATTAAAATGCAGCTACTTCCAAAAATTCTGTATATGCTCTCTGCATCCCCTATCTGGATCCCTCAGAGGACTTTTAACATAATTGAAAGTCTTTTTAGGGAATTGGTATGGAGGGGAAGACAACCTCGTATTAAGCTGGAGGTCCTGATGCTCCCAATAGAAAAGGGAGGTTATGGACTGCCAGATATGAAAATTTATTTTTTAATTGCACAACTAAAAACAGTTCATACACGGGACTCCTTGCCTTTGGCGGATTCACATTCCAGGTTATTACGAACTGATGAGGGCATAATGAAGTTGAATATACTAGAAATATTGGAGACTGGCATATGGGACGGGCAAAATAAAAAGAAATCTCTTCCAACCCTTTCCCTTATGTCTCAGGTGTGGAGAGAGATAAAATCCCTAAGGACATTGGTAGATCTACTTCCATTTACCCCTATATGGAAGAACTTGAACCTGGGGGTACCCGGGGTTCTGGCCTCACCTTGGATCGCAAAAGAGGTCATATATTTCCACCAAATAATTAGGAGTGGTAGGTTGAAGCCCTTTTCTGCAATTCAAGAAGAATTTGGGATCACCCAGGTCTGCTATTTCACCTATTTACCATTGGCTCACTGGTGGTCCACTTCTAATAAGGCAGTGATGGACTGGGATAGTTTGCCCCCTGCGATAAATATAATATGGGCCTCAATCAATAAAAAAATTAATAACAAAAAACTTTATAACATATTGGTATTACAAAAACATCACATGTACTCTAATGGTGGAAAAATGAGTGGAGGAAGTGGGGATTCTGGAGGACCAGGCGTGGTCAAAAACGTGTAGAGACATCCGCAAAATACTTATAATCCTGTCTCATCGACTGGCCCAACTATCCATTCTCCAGAGAACATACTATACACCAAAAAAATTTTTCAAAATTCTCTGGAGAAACGGTTTGTTGTAAAAGATGTGGCAAAGAAAAGGCTGATGTGCATACCCTCTGGTTTTGCCTATCTATTGAAAGTTACTGGAAAGAAGTTATTAGAGTCACCGAGTGGTGCTGTGACACTCAAATACCTCTAGACTTTAAAGTTTGTGTGTTGGGCATCTGGCAAGGAGTTGAAGGTTCTGATAGGGGGAAGTCTGTAGCAAAAGAGTTACTGTTTCTTGCTAGATTCTGTATCATTAAAAAATGGTCCTCAGTAGACCTGCCCTCAACCGCTCTTTGGAAGCGCATAACCAATTAGACAATTTTGGCTGAGGGTCATGGAAGGGGTTAAAAATCTAAAGTAACCCTCTTCAAGTTATGGTCTAAATGGCTGGACTCTTCTCTCTTAACAGAGGAGAAGAGGGTGTTGGGGTACCCAGCTGAATTAGTGTAGGTGAGACAAGGGTATGGGGAGAGAGATAGCCCCCCCTCCCTTTTTTTTGTGGGTTTTTTTTTTGTTTTTTTCTTTTCTTTTTTTCCCTTTACTTTTTGGTTTTGTTTGTGTTATTTGGGAAGGATTCTTGTTTTATTAAAAATTACTAACTGTAATTATGTAGTGATTTGATGGGGGTGGGTGGTAATGGATTTAAAGTTATTACCTGTCTTAACTACGCTGTATTGGTTATTGTGGGTGGGTGGTAGGGGGTTTTAAAGGTATTATATCTTCTAACCCAGGCTGTAATGGTACTTTGTGAAATATTGTATATGTATTCATGCTTTTATGACTATTTTTGTTCCGTATATACTTTGCATAATAAAAAAAAAAAAAAATATGTGGCAGTAGATGAATACCTCATGAGCCATAAGGGCCGGCTCTCATTTCACTAGTTTACCATCCTAAAGGGCAAAATATGGAATTAAAGTATATTGTATACAGGTTATGAGTTGTGCACTGATAATTTCTCTACCAGTGTCTCCTTTCTGCATAAAAGCATCTACATTCTGCTGCTACAGGGGCTTGTGGGACAGTCTGAAAAAAAGAAGGGGCTTGCTGCAAGAGCTTCTGAGAAAATGCCTAAGAAGAGGGGCATCAAGTGGTCTTTGCATTGACAACATCCTTGCAATCAAATACAATAACTGCAAGGATGTCTTTCTCCTGTCCACTTTCCACCTTTTGAGCTTGGTGTGTAAAAATTCGCCAAAAAACCGAGCATAACTCGGGTGCTGTGTCACCTTTAGAAAAAAACCTAATTTTGTAATAACATGTCCAGCAGTCGGCCTCCCCTTATTAATAACATGTCCAGCAGCGGCCTCCCCTTATTATAAACATGTCCAGCAGCGGCCCGCCTCCCCTTATTAATACAGTCCCGACGGCCTCCCTTATTAATACCATGTCCAGCAGCGGCCTTCCTTCCCTAAAAAAATACCCCAGCGGCCTCCCTTTACTATTAAATGGCCCCTAGCGGCCTTCCTTACTACTAAAATACCCCTAGCTGCCTCCCTTTACTACTAAAATACCACTAGCGGCCTCCCTTTACTACTAAAATACCCCTAGCGGCCTCCCTTTACTACTAAAATACCCCTAGCGGCCTCCTTTTACTACTAAAATACCCCTAGCTGCCTCCCTTTACTACAAAAAATACCTCTAGCCACCTCCCTTTAAATATAATATAATAATAAACTTATATACTTACCCAGTGATGTCTTCTTCCCTGTAGCTTTACTGCAGGTCTGATGATAATGGCGGCTCGGCACCTCCAGGTTGCACCGCGCGGCTCGGGTCACGTGACTGAAGTGACCTGACGTCAGGTCGCCTCAGTCACGTGACGAGCAGCGTGCATTGCAGCCTGGAGGAACCGGAGGAGTTGCAGATGGTGGGCGGACCAAAGCGGCGTCGGACAGGTAAGCAGGGGGCAGAAACACAGGGGCAGCACATTACACAGGGGCAGAAACACAGGGACGGGACATTAACACAGGGGCAGCACATTACACAGGGAGGGAGGGCAGACCGCGGACCAAAAATGGCTACGCGTGTCAGTGCTGACACGCGTGTCAGTGGTTCACCATCACTGTCATAGACAATGCTGCACTCTAACATTGTTGTCTGCAACCAGCCTGATGTGTATGAAGTCTAGCAGCATGATCTATGTTACAATGTTGCAAATCGAAATGTTAATATAAACATAAGGACAAGTGGGCTAAATCACTCCATATAGCCTTGTTTGCAAATCAGATAAATAAAGGAATAGGCTTATGTGTGTGGAGTTGAACAGCACGATCTGTGTAAAAATGTTGTAAACCTAGTGTCAATACATACACAATGATAAGCTGGCTGTGTTACAAATAAATCACCACATACAACCCTTTCCTTTCCCTATCCCACTATTAGAATCCTGCGCCTTCACAAGATATAAGGGAGAACCCTTATTTTTCTGGGCAAGCTAATAATATTAAATAATCTAAAAATATTTTTTGGTGACACATTAGCTTAGCCCTTTGTCCCAACACGAGAATATACGTGTATTAAAGTGGTGACTTCATTTTTAGCGTGGAATGCACTGCTTAATAGTACCTCGAACGTTCAGGGGTTATATTCCCCATTTTTAATTGGTATTTAATAAAAGTGAAGCATTAACTACACTTTTTTTCATATTAGTTCTATTCTTTGGAAAACTGTTTATGTAGTAAGTTTGGTTGTGCTGAAGTATTTGTTAACTAAATATGGGTCTGATACCTTGGTTATGGGTTTGTATCTACACTTAACAAAAAATATAAACATAGAACTTTTGATTTAGTTCTCATTTTTCACAAGAGGAACACAAGGAGACATTTATTAGGACTTATACTCCAGGTTTTTTTGGTTACATCTTTAGTCACAGTAAGTGACCTCGTATTACTATTGGTATTGTTATACTTATCCCAATACTGATGCATACTCTGTATTTTTATCTGCCTTATACTCTATTTGGACCATTGTGAGTGGGTTGATGGTTGTAAAATTTTTTTTTTTACCCTGGGTTTTTAGTGGTTTTAATATATGTGTTATTTTTATAAGTTAAATACCGTATATACCCGAGTATAAGCCGAGACCCCTAATTTTACCACCAAAAACTGGGAAAACATATTCTGCCCAGCCTGCCCCCAGTAGTATACTGCACTGCCCAGCCTGCCCCCAGTAGTATACAGCACAGCCCAGCCTGCCCCCAGTAGTATACAGCCCAGCCCAGCATTAAAAAAAAGAATAAACTTATATACTCACCCTCTGGTGGCCCTGATCTGCAGCGCTGCTCCCCCGATGTCCGCACGGTTCCTCTTTTGGCTTCCGTGCCCCCCTTCCGTACATCGTGCTGGGCGCCGCCATTGCTGTCTCCTGGGCGGCGCCTAGTATGATGTCATCAGGGGCGCCCGGGAGACAGCAGTGGCGGTGCCGGGAAGCCAGAAGAGGAAATCTGGGGAGCAGCGCTGCAGATCGGGGCCACCGGAGGGTGAGTATATAAGTTTATTATTTTTTAACTCGTTGTGACTCATGTATAAGCCGAGGGGACGTTTTTCAGCACATTTTTTGTGCTGAAAAACTCGGCTTATACACGAGTATATACGGTATATATATTTCGGCACCTCCAGGTTGCACCGCGCGCCTCGGGTCATGTGACTGAAGTGACCTGACGTCAGGTCGCCTCAGTCACGTGACGAGCAGCGCGCATTGCAGCCTGGAGGAGCCAGAGGAGTTGCAGATGGTGGGCGGACCAACGCGGCGTCGGACAGGTAAGCAGGGGGCAGAAACACAGGGACGGGGGCGGGACATTAACACAGGGGCAGCACATTACACAGGGGCAGAAACACAGGGACGGGACATTAACACGGGGCAGCACATTACACAGGGACAGCACATTACACAGGGAGTGGGGTCGGACCGCGGGTGCTGGGCGGCCACGTGTCACCAAAAATGGCTACGCGTGTCAGTACTGATAGGTTTGCCATCACTGACCTAAACACAAAAGTGACAGTGAGAGAACGTGGTTCCAACTCTGACAAATAAAAGCATAGGTGCATCAATAAATTCATTAGGGTGGTCCATTTGGCTGATCAGGGGCTACAGCCATACTTGGTGGAAAGAAAATCAAACTCTTGGTATAAAAAGTTTGTCATTTACCTGATGCAAGCGGAAGCATACAATTTTTTTGTGCTGTATAAAAAAAATCTAATGGTCAGGATTCCTTTTTTTATTTCTAGAAAATGTGGTTGAGAACCTTTTATTTCAGTCTCCTGAGCTCACAGTCAGCCATGAGTCAAAAGATGCCCGACGTCTTGACGAGCATCATTTTATGCACCCTGCGCCCACAACTGCACATAAGAAATATCCGCAAAGGCAGAGTATGCAGCAAAAATTGAATATGGAGGGAAACATGATTTATATAGCCCTATGTGCCCCTCTGACCCTAGTCTCTGTAACTATGTCTGCTTCAAAATTTTTAAAGTCCCACATTATTAAAAATTTTTCCTCACTGTTTACTTCTAGGGAGAGTCAAATTGTATTGGGCGCATTGGCAAATTTGAATTCCGGCAGCAATTTACTATCCTCATTTTTTATTCCAAATATCTCATATACCCCTTGATGAATACTATATGTGCGGAACATGCTTTGCAGTAATGTTGTAATTCACTGGGGATCTATTTTTTTATGTCATCTCACAGCCTTTGCAATTATCAGTCAATGCTATGCTAGTCCCCAAAGTAGGTGTGAAATTCACATAGTACTGTTATACTCCTAAGCCCCATCATAATTCCAGGAGAAAGGGTTCATACATATTTGCGGTATGTTTACCCTCAGAATAAATTGTCTAGCACATTTTTTGCTCTATGGTCCCTATTAACACTTAGTGAAAAAAAAAATAGGGAAAAAGAGACTGTATTTTGGGAAAAAAAATAATATTTTATTCCTATAGCCCAATTCTATTCAACACATTTACTTTTTCTTTTGATAAATGCTGTGATGGGTCTAGTTTGCAAACTGGGTTCATTTGCTGGAAATCTCCACTGTTCTGGTAGCTCCGGAGCTCTGCAAATGCTTCACTGAAAAATATTTTAGCCAAATCTGTCTTGTAAATAATGCTCATTGCTTCTGAGTCATGCCATGGGCACATACAGCAGTGACCATATATGGAGCAATGCCATATTTGAGAGAAAATATCTAATAAACTGGGTCTGCATTTCCCTTTTTAACCTTGTGAAAATGAAAACTTTGGGGTTAAAATAGCCTTTTTTTGGGAAAAAATTATTTCCCCTTGTTTCAGTCTAATTCTGAAAAAAATCAAAAGGTGAAAATGCTCATTTTACCAATTTATAATCTTTTGGGGGTGTAGTTTGCAAAATGAGGTTACTTGTTTGGGATTTCCACTGTCCTGGCATTCCATGGACTCTTCAAATGCCACATGGCACCTGAAAACAATTCTAGCCACATCTATTTCTAGAAGTCAAATGGTGCTCTATTCTATTGAGTCCTGCACTGTGCCCTCACAGCAGTATGTAGCCACATATGGGGCATTTCTGTAAGCAGGAGATGTTGGGAAAACCATTTAGTACATGTTTTTTTTTATTTTAAGCCCTTGTGAAAATGGAAAATTTGGGGTTAAAATCATTTTTGGGAGATATTTTTTTTTTCCTTTTTTAGTCTCATTCTGCAAAAAATCAAAAGGTGAAAATGCTCATTATACCCATTTCTAAATTCATTAGGGGTCACTTGTTTGGGTTTCCACTGTCCTGGTATTCCAGGGTCGCTCCAAATGCAGCATAGCGCCTGAAAACAATTCCAGCCAAATTTGCTTCTGGCAGTTTAGTGCCATACATATAGTATTGACATTGGGTAACAAACTTTGTTGTGCATCCAAAATAAAGAGTAATCCAAGCACTCCTTTAAATATGATGCCAAGCATCACTTGGCATCATATTTAAAGGAGTGCTTGGATTACTCTTTTTTTTGCATATACTTGGGGTGGTAATCCTAATTCTACTCAGCACCCATCTCTCGATGTGTGATCACACATATCATTATCAACTATTCGTTGTGCATGTTCTCATTTAACCTTTTGTAAGTGTGTAAATTTTGGGGGTAAGTGAAAGGGTTATTAAAAATTATTGAAATGTCTTAATTTTATCACTATTGTGTTTTAACAATTTTGAAATACTTAAAGGTTTAACAAACGTTCTATATCTATTTTTTATAGATTAAGATGTGCAGTATTGAAAACCGGCTGATTTTTGGGACATTTCTGAAATTTAGTTCTTAAAAAGCACTTTGGTCTCTAAAAAATGGATTTTTAGTTAATAAATAGTAATCCAACATTTAAAGGGAATATGTTAAATGTTAATAACTTAATAAGATGGGTGGTATTAGTTTCTTATCTCAAAATTTCACATTTTAACAAATTAAGATCAAATCCAAATTTTCACCAAATCAACTTTGTTTTTTTATAAATGAATGAAAAATGTCTCAATTTTTTTACTAACCAATTCAATGTGTAATCTGGAGAAATTTCACCCTATGCTTTCAGAAGCTCCTCCCACAAGTTGGATTGGCTTGATGGGCCCTTTTTGCGTACTCTACAGTCAAGCTGCTGCCACAACAGCTCAATAGGGTTGAGATCTGGTGACTGGGCTGGCCACTCTATTTATTTTAAAATTTATTAAAAAATTAAAATCACTCTATTACAGATAGAATTCCAGTTGCCTGCTTCTTCCCTGTACTGTTGTACTGTTGTAGGATGAAATTGGCTATAATCAAGCACTGTCCACAGGGTATGGCATGGTTCAGCAAAGTGGAGTGAAGTGGAGCGTTGGTTTCTCAAACTTGGGACACTAATGTACTTGTCTTGTTGCTTTGTTGTGCATGGGGCCTCCTAATTCTCTTTCTTCTCTGGTTAGAGCCTGTTTGTACTCTCCTGTGAAGGGAGAAGTACACATCACTGTAGGAAATCTTCAGTTTCTTGGCAATTTGTCGCATAGAATGGCCTTCATTTCTAAGAACAACAATAGACTGTCGAGTTTAGCATGAAAGTTAATTTTTTTTCTGCCCATTGTGAGAGTTACGTAAACCAAACAAATGTGACACTCCAGATTCTCAACCAGCTCAAATGAAGGTTAGTTTTATAGCTTCTC
Organism: Engystomops pustulosus; assembly: GCA_019512145.1. Lineage (NCBI taxonomy): Eukaryota > Metazoa > Chordata > Amphibia > Anura > Leptodactylidae > Engystomops > Engystomops pustulosus. The sequence goes on along the minus strand of CM033642.1, from coordinate 88,678,195 downwards.
TAATCAGCCAAGCTGTTTTTAGCTGTGCTTTCAAGGGTTTTTTAAACATCCATTTGCCTTCTTACACAGTTAACAAACACAATGGGGCACATACAAATCCTATTTGCTATCACTAGCAAGCACCCACAAATTTATCTCCCGCTCTAACAGGGCAGTAGCACAGTGACCCTGGATACATATGACCCTGTTGTGACCTTACATGTAATTTCCCGAACGCGTTTCAGGGTTAAATGTACTTAGAGGAGACAGTGGATCTTCCACCTCAGCTGCATAGGTCTAATAATTCTCCCTGGACCTTCCCATTACATGAGTAGAGACAGTGGTCTCATACCAGACGAAATCTTTTGGCCTAGATGTGTTCTGAGGTTCTGAAGAACACAACATACACTGTTAAGCAATAGATATGTTAACTCTTACCCCTCCCAGGCATGGTCCAGCGCAGTTAAAAGAGAGGTGATCAGTCTCCCTAGAACAGCTCCTAACATGAGTCAACTACCGCACCCTAATGCATTTTGAAGGTTTGGTGCAAGTAATGCTACATAGTAAAGAGGCACATTAGAAACAAGTTGTTCTAGTCATGGCAAGGTGAATAACCAATCATAGTCAACAAACGAAAACCAAGTAAGGTCCATGTTGAGCAGGTTACACACATCAGCAATGAGCTTCGACTGCTCCTCCTAGATTTAAATGGATTTTTTGAGCTTCCTGCTTTAAAAGCACAATATTATCTCGTCACAAGCTGCCATATGTGTAGGATCCTGGGAAGGTTTTGCACCTGTGTTTAAACAATTACAATTACAGAGTTGCAAGAATGAACCAAATCTGTTTTGGGGGGGGGCCGTCAGTGTATCAGTCTCATTATAAATACACATTTTCATTCTTCCTTTCATAGCATCTCTCTCGCCAACACATCTATACGACAGTCTATCATTTTGTTTACTCCCTCCCATGCTGTGTTCTTGTTAAAAAATATATTAAACCAATTTTCACTTGTATTAGACCATGAAAGATTTAAAGTGATATGATATACATCCTATGGTGTAAGGGATGGCTCCGTACATCAAGCCTAAATATATTGAATACCATATATAGGACCCACAGAACATCCAACCACTACAGACACACCTTCTACTCCATGACATATATGAACAGAACGGACAGTGTCATGGCGTCGGATACGAGAGGCTGTTACAATCGCGATGCGGATACCGAAGGCCTCTTACATCGGGCTGGATACAATCGAGGCTACAACAGCTGGCAAGGCTCACAACTGAAACTCTTGGTGGCTCTCACATCTTGGACATAGTGGAGAAAACCCAACAGTGTAATGTATAAACGTATATGAAAGATCACGGGAAGATTGAAACTCCCCGGCCATCTCCAGAACATATTCTCCACTGATACAATACTGACACTTGGACATGTGACTGACAACCTGTGGCAGTAGCTGTATCCTGTGTTTTGCAAACTGGAATGAAGCCAATAAGGAGCCTTTTTATAAGTTATCATGCGAGTCCTTCTGTGTCCCCTGATGCGATTCATTTTCTGTAGAAATTACTTTAACAATACATAAACAATCGAGACAATATCTATTAGTTCTAACAGACAAGGGGGGGGGGGCACTCTCCCTTCTCCCTATTTGCCTGTAGTACTACGTGGTGTTTCAGCAAGCCAGGTAATTTTCATCCTAATTCTTTATTGAGAGTTTTTTACAAGTGGTTAGAATCATTGATAGGAGCAGTACGCCCAACATGGGATACTGTCCCTACTGTACAATGCTTATGTGCACAAAGTTACAGATGTATACTTAACAGGGAGAGTAACTTGGAATAACATAGAATAACAAGACAAAAATCAAACATTGATCAGACATTCTCCATACCATATAGATTAAACAGCCTTCTAGGCCAAACGCAAACACCTAGAATGCTAAAACTTTTTACCACACAACCCTTCAACTTAAGGTGTATTTGAACTTTTACATTACATGTCGATGTTATTAACATGAATCACAAGGTTCCCCATCCAAGCCTGCAAAAGACAGACTTTCAACTGGGTGCTGGACTTTCCACACATCTGGCACCCACATTTTGCCATAATCTGCGGACTTTATTATTGGAGTAAACTCACACACCACCTACAAATTTAGCCAGGGTCAGCTCTGGGAATCCATTGGGACTGCACAACCCCAGTAGTCCTCTCCACAGAATCCAGATCCGTAACAAAAATGTTTACTACCCAACTTTTGGACTTTAAAGTTTTGAGGGGGGACAGGGGCAGTTTTTCCTATTTATTCCCTGTTTACACTTTCTTAGTTGTCCTCATAGGTACAGGAATACTATCTAAGGCATACCTTCTAGATCTTGGCAGGACTGTGGTACAAATCCAAGATCTTAGGTAATGTATCATTCCCATTTCCAGGGTCTACTAATGTATATCAGAAGAGATGAGGGTGGGGGGAACGGGTGTGGGCATATCGGGGAACGGAGCAATAAGTACAATTTTAGGAGGCTGTATATAGTTATTATAGGGGTACTGTATATAGTTATTTTAGGGGACTTAATCTAGTTTATAGGTGACTGTTTATGTTAAAGGGAGGCTGTACATAGTTATTGTAGGGAGTCTGTATATAGTTTATGTAGGCTGTATATAGTTTATTTCTAGGAGGCTGTATATAGCTATTACAGGAGGGCTGAATATTATTAGCGGGGGATGTTACAGTAAGATAGAGAGCTGGAAATAGTTATAGCGGTGTTTGATGTAGGTATTAGGGGGGCTGGATATTTTTTACAGGGGGCAGGATTATTTGTTTACTAGCAAAATCTGGCCCTGACACCATCAAACACTCATTCAGCATACTCTTTCAAGCAACCTTGTCTTCTCTTCTGTACTATCCACACTGACACCCCTTCGGATACCATCCCACCATACCTAGAAAATTCTCCCTCATTTACTATGTCTCATCGTCTGGCACCACGAGTCGTTTCCTCCCTAGATTAGACCAACACCACCTTCCACCCATCTGGCCTACTGCTTTCGTGTCTGCTTCCCTGCTACCTGCTTTTCTTCTACCTGCTTTCAATCTGTGGTTTAGGGCCTTTGGAGGACCCCCAAAAGTCCTTGGAATGGCTCTTGTGTACAGTACATGTAAAAATATAGCATGAACAGATGTAAAAGATTTCATGGTGAAGGTCCTTCTCAGCCTAGAAGCTGGGGCCCTGGGCTAACCACGCAAACTGCCTATATATACTAACAAGCATTTGTCCAACAGGTTTCTAAATGTACAGATGGAGACATTAGTTGACTGCAAAATAGGTACCTAGAGTGCATTAACACTATCCCGGTTTTCTAAGTCTCAGTTGTTCAATTCTCACGTAAAGTTGTTGTTTGCTAGGTCTTATAACCCCCTCATGAATTTCTGCCACTGTTACTTTTATACTAATCCCCTTTAGCTACATATGTTTTGAATTTCTTATTTCAATGACAGGTCTCATGTTACTACCCCATCTTCAGATTTTTTTCCTGAATTTTAGCACCTCCCTCCTCTGGAACCTTCTGAGCAGATACCAATCAGGAGACCTCAGCCTTTTACATCTCTGACCATCCTGTGAGAGTTACAAATGGTCACTAGGTGTCAGCATAAACACAAGGCTCAGGTTCACAAGTGATGTACATTTACATTGTAGGAGATTCCATGTATAATCTTTTAATGCTGTATTCAAATGACCTGTGAAAAATCACAGGGTTTAAGATAATCACGCTGGCCTCTTCATTATATCAGTCTCACAAGAAGAGTCCTTTCCAGATAGAGTATGTGTCTGCAGTTTTATACCAGCCACCGTTGAACAGTCACAATGGTTGTGGCATTAAAAGGGCTGTCACCTATTTAAGTCAGAAACTCCTATGTTGAACATTAAGCATCTAAAAAAGGAAGAAAAGAATTTTATAACGATAAAGAAATTACAAAAACATTATTTAAATCCTTCCCCTTTCCCTAGAAAGTACATGTAATAAACTAAATTAGAAACCTGAACTCAAAATAACAAAACAACACAACAAACAGTTAACAGTACTAACAGTAACAGAGGTCATCAGACTAATCATAAGAGTTACTCCACTATCCAGAGTGGTCAGAGGTGGCCCTCACAATATTAAAAACTAGACAAAGAGGGAATCATGCAAATGATAATCGTAAAAATAGAGAAACTTTATTGATAACAAATTCTTTAAAATGACTAAAAATTCCAGGAGATACAAGGCATGAACCCCAGTAAGGGTACATAGCAGTATACAGAGTAGTATAGTGTGGTTCAGTACAATGTGTACTGAACCACATAGCAGAACTCATGCCCAGACACAGAAGTTAACAAGTAATGCTACAAATAACTACAATTATTTGAAATATGTCAGACCCAACAAGATGAAGATCTGTGAACAGGGAGGTCCCGTGGACCACAATACCTGGTGTTCAGCCCCATGCCGTTTCAACCCGCTGGTCTTTCTCAAGGGGTAACGCTCACTAACAAGCCAACAAGGGGTTGAAAAAGACCATGCGGTTGAAACGCCATCGGGGGCTTGAACACCAGATCTAAGCATGGATTTTAAGACCAGAGAATTGTCAGGATGAGACTGGTGAAATGGGCAGTGACACAGAATTGACATGATATCATTTAAGGGCAAGTTGAAAACCATTATTCCATCGCAGATTGAAACTATGGTGGATCGAGCCTTCCTTGAGCAATTTCTTGCTAAAGTTCTTTTCCCAGGGGTTACGGATACAAGGTTTTCCCTTCTTTTGTATCGATGATGATAGGATGCGCACAAGTGGGAATCCAATATGTGACGCTATGTCTAAAGATTTTTAGAATGCTAATCACCTTAGGCACACAGAGTATTATGCCTTGGTAGAGAGATCAATACCCAACAAGATCGTTTAAAATCCCTAATTTAAACAGAGAAACTGAGCAGTTTTCTCTGAAGAGATGGAGTCCCCATTTTACTAAATTGGAAACGGACATCTGTGAGTACAAAATGCTGAAGCTCCAGAGAGATCAAAAAGATCGGTCTTCAAATCAAGTTTACAAATGGCAGAGAAGCCTTCCTTTGGACCGTAATGGAAGTCCATCTCTGTTTCCTTCCTCCCTCTTTATCACAAGTAATACCAGTGATATATCGACTAGATCACATGCAAATTCCAGACAAAAAACGTAAAGGGATTTGGACCAATCGACAAGACAATTCGACAGAGGCAAAAACCAGCGCTATCGAAGGCCACCAGAAATTTTTTGTGATCCCCTTGTAAGTTCAGCGCAGCCTAAGCTACAATGCCCAGTGCATTACTAAAAAGCGTGCAGTCTGCTGGGACGAGATCTGATCATTGGGATGCCTAGTGCCCACAAAGGTCCAGTGATTGCATAGTCCTGTAGCCCCTGATCAGAGAAGTGGACATTGCATGACAATATCGTTATGTGAAGACTACATTTGTTGCCCGATTTGTTTTTTAAACATTTCTTCAATGCCAATGAAGAAGACGTAGTGTCAATCCCAACTTATTACAACACAAGATACAGCACTCTAATTTTGGATGTAAACTATTGATGGAACAAATACCCCGGATGTAGCAGAAATTTCTCTGCCTTTTTCGGGAGCGTTACTTTTTCCAATTTGCACATTTCACTTCACTTGCGGTCGATGTCGCGCTGCTGAGAGGCTCACGGGCTGAGCCCTCTCCATAGCCGGAAGATCTTTGCTGCATATTGCAGCAGGCTTACCGGTAACATCCGCGATCGGTGCTAGCACCGATCGCGGTGTTTTTACAGCGTGGGCTGCCGGCAAAGCTCCGGCAGCCTCAAACAGATACGGACGCATGGGCGCCGCCATCTCCTGGGATCCGCCGCTCCCCGTGACGTCATCGGGGGGCGGCGATCCGTCTCCATGGTAGCCTCGGGTCTTCCGAAGACCCGAGGCCTATTTCTTTTTAACCCCTTCATTACAATGTGCTGATAGCACATGTAATGACTAGGAAGAAACCCCCTATACTGCCATACTGTAGTATGGCATATATGAGAGGATCGATCAGACAACCTAGGGTTAAAGTACCCTAGGGAGTCGAAAATAGAAAATAAAAATAAAAAAAAGTTAAAACAAAAAATTATAATAAAAAAACCTAAAATTTCAATCACCCCCCTTTCCCTAGAACTGACATAAATATAATAAACAGTAAAAATCTAAACACATCGTATCGACGCGTCCGAAAATGCCCATCTATCAAATTGATAACGTTTTCAATGCGTTTACCCCGTAATGGAAAACAACGCCCAAGTCGAAATGGCACTTTTTTGCCATTTTTGAAAAATCTAAAAAAATCTAGAAAAAGTGATCAAAATGTCGTACAGTCCTAAAATCTATCATTGAAATTTATCAAATTTCGCAAAAAATACACCACCCACAGCTCCGTATAACAAAGTATAAAAAGTTATAGCGCCAGAAGTTGGGCAAAATCAAAAAATTATTTTTTACGGAGGTTTTATTTTTGTAAATGTATGAAAACATTATAAAACCTATACACATTGGTATCCCCTTAATCGTAACCGACCCAAAGATAAAGTAGGACATGTCATTTGGGGCGCTCAGTGAAAGACGTAAATAATCCAAGCCCACAAGAAAATGGCGCAAATGTGTTTTTTCACCATTTTCATTGCATTTGGAATTTTTTTCCTGCTTCCGAGTACATGGCATGGAATATTTAATACCATCATTATGAAGTGCAATTTGTTACGCAGAAAACAAGCCATCACACAGCTCTTTACGTGTAAAAGTAAAAAAGTTATAGATTTTTGAAGGTGGGGAGTGAAAAATGGACATGAAAAAACAGGAAAGGGCCCGGTCCTTAACCGGTTAATTTTTATTTTTTCCCCAATACTTTCCCAACACTGTTTTAAATTTTTATGATCATCCATGTTGGGTCATCTCATGTTTATTCTTGTAATCCTGTTTGTATTCTACATTTTATACTGTGATATAACTAATATGTTTTTATACTGCACCGTGTTTTGTCATACACTGTTCAAATGCATACGTACCTTGTCTTCTATGCCTTCTTCTTTTATGTGTTGCGATCTTGCCCTAACACACTTTAGTGCGCATGTCTGGTATGACGCTGCTGCTCTGTCTGTGGCGGGGGGTGTGTCCGGTCGGTCACGTGGGAAGGGCTTTAGCTCCGCCTCCTGTGATGTCACGGACTCGGCCCCGCTGCTGACGCGGCTCCATGCGTCCAAACATGCGCCTGTTACACAGGTGTTTTATCGCACAGACATTTATTTCTTCAGCCCTATTGGTGGGGAGGAGTTTATATGCCTGGCTTGTGTTAGTGAGCGTTACCCCTTGAGAGCGCATCAGGGGCTGAACACCAGGTATTGTGGTCCACGGGATCTCCCTTTCACAGATCTTCATCCTTGTTTGGGTCTGACACTATTTCAAATAATTGTATGTTTATGTGTAGAAGGTGACTTGGTTACAAGAAACCTACCACTTGAAGTGGCAGGTTTCTGATGGAAATACCGGGCACCAGCTCAGGGTGAGCTGTGCGCGGAGCTTATTTTCGTAGTGTTGTTTAAAAACCGCGGTATCGCGGTTTAAACACTTTTTAAACTTTATAGCGGGCGCAGCAGGTACGCGCTCGGCGCTTACCATGCGCGCGCTACATAGAAGTGAAGGAAACCGCGCATGTAAGCGCCGAGCCGTACCTGCCTGCCCGCTGCTATAAAGTTTAAAAGTTTTTAAACCGCGATACCGCGTTTAAAACCACTAACGAAAATAAGCTCCCCCTGATCTGGGGCCCGGTATTTCCATCAGAAACCTGCCACTTCAAGTGGTAGGTTTCCTTTAGCTTCTGTGTCTGGGCATGCATAACTTCTGTTATGTGGTGCAGTACACATTACTGCCATTAGGAGCTGTGCTCCTTTTGTACTACTCTATATACAGCTGTGTGCCCTTACCTGGGCTGTTCATGCCTTGTCTCTCCTGGAATTTTTTAGTACATTTTAAAGAATTAATTTGTTATCAATAAAGTTTCTCTATTTTTTACGATTATCATTTGCATGGATTTCCCTCTTTTCGTCTAGTTTTTGGTATTTATTAAATTAGAAACATGTATTAAAAAAGTCCAAAATTTCTTTTCTATCAATATACAACATAATATAACACAACAGAAAAAAAAGGCCACGCCCCCCGATTTCCGTCGCGCGCATGCCGGCGCCGATGCGCCACAATCCGATCGCGTGCGCCACAATCCCGGGGCAATTCATGTACAAGCGGCGCAAATCGGAAATATTCGGGTAACACGTCGGGAAAACGCGAATCGGGCCCTTAGTAAATGACCCCCAATGTACCATTGAACCACTGGAGTGCTGGTTGTTGGAAATGGGCCTATATACACCTAAGCAGATGTTTGCAGCTAGAATGCCATTAAACCACATTAAAGTTGTATAGTGTGTATTTATGATTCAATTAATGTTAAAGTTGTATAGTGTGTATTTATGATTCAATTAATGTTAGCTTCATTGAAAGAAAATGTGCTTTTCTTTCAAAAATAAGGACATTTTTAAATGAGTGTGAGTCTGTTCGCACATGGTTGTAATGCATGCATATTTAAATGCATCAGAACAGCTCAGAACCTGATTGCGTAGCTGTTAACATTGTGTTAACATATGCATTTTGTAAACCTGTGTTAACATTGTGTTAAATCATACATTTTGTAAGCACAATGTTAACACATGTGTTAACTGTGTGTTAACATTGTGCTACCACACATGTTAATATTGTGTTTACATATGTGTTTTGTAAATGCAATGTTAACAGTTATGTAATCAGGCATCTCTTCTCAGCTGTTGTGATGTGTTTGAAAATGCTTGTGTTACTGGCACATGTGAAGGCACTCTAAACCTCTCCAGAAGACCACCTCTCTGAGTAGGCCCCTCCCTAAAACAGTTTTTTGTATTCAATCACTGATTTTTTTACATTTTTTTTCCCAATATACTCTCTGGAAGCTGCCCCTAGCTGCCACTGTATATACACTGTGCTGTGTGTGCAGGATCTGATACATTCATTAGAAATGTTGGGGAGCCTGAGCTTTGTTTTTATTTGTGCATTCAAACTTTCATACATACACATTTCAACTTTATTCAAACACAAACAGCTCTGCTACATAAAAATCCTGGTGTGTAATTGGATGACCTGAAGCATGTGATCAGTCACATGCTTATGACATCACTGCAGGTCCTGGAGCTTTTTACATGCAACTGAAACTGATATTATCCTGCTACTGATCAAAAGTGTGCATGTGCTTGCTCAGGTCATCCTATTACACACCAGGATTTTTGTAGCAGATCGCGTTGTTGTGTTATATAAGTTGAAAATGTTGTATGTATGAAAGTTTGCAATGCACAAATAAAAACAAAGATCAGGCTCCCAACATTTCTAATGAATGTATCAGATCCTGCACACACAGCACAGTGTATATACAGTGCAGCTAGGGGCAGCATTCCAGAGAGTATATTGGGAAAAAATGATATAAAAAAATCAGTGGATTGTAATACAAAAAACATGTTTGTTGAAGATGTGGAGGGGCCATACTCGAGAGGGTGTGTCTTCTGAGAGGTTTGTTAGAGTGCCTTACCATCCCCTTAGTAATAACATGTCCGCAGCGGCCTTCAGACCACGTATATAATATACCTACAGATACCACACACAGGGCCGCGCCTCCCCCTCATCTAATAACATGGTCCAGCCGACCGTCTCTAGAAGCCCTCCCCTTATTAATAACATGTCTCAGCAGCGAGCGCTCCCTTCATTATCACTCGTACGACGCCCCATAAAAAATCCCTCCCAGCGGCCTCCCTTTACTATCAAATGCCCCTAGCGGCCTTCCTTTACTACTAAAATAACCCCTAGCGGCCTCCCTTTACTACTAAAATACCCCTAGCGGCGCTCCTTTACACTGCAAACTACATCAGCCCTTACACTACATACCCCCTAGCAGCCGCCCTTTACTACTAAAATATCCCCCAGCGGCCTCCTTTTACTACTAAAATACCCCTACGGCCCTCCTTACTACTAATATAACCCCCTGCTGCCTCCCTTTACTACAAATAACCCCTAGCCACCTTCCTATGACTCCCTTAAATATAATATAATACTAAACTTAGATAAACTTATATCTCTACCCCTGATTTCTTCTTCCTGTAGCTTTAATTGCAGGTCTGATGATAATGGCGGCCCGGCACCCCCACATGTGTGCAACCGCGCAACCTCGTGGTCATGTGACTGAAGTGACCTGACGTCAGTCGCCCTCATCACGTACACGACATGTGCCGCATTGCAGCCTGGTGACCGACGGAGTTGGCAGATGTGGTCGGACCAACGCGGCGTGGGACAGGTAGCAGGGGGCAGAAACACAGGGACAGGGGCGGGACATTAACACATGTGTCAGCACATTACACAGGGGCAGAAACACAGGGACGGGAACATTAACCGCTGGACATCATTACACCGTGACCAGCACATTACGGATGTGGGGCCGGACCCGCGGTGCTGGGGCGGCCGTCGGGTCACCAAAATCGAGCTACCGTGTCAGTACTGATAGTTTGCCATCACCGACCTAACACAGTAAAGTGACAGTAGAGAGAACGGGTGTTCCAACTCTGACAATAAAAGCATAGGTGCATCAATAAATTCATTAGGTGGTCAATTGGCTGTCCGGGGCTACACCATCTTGGCACAATAAAATCAAACTCTTGGTATAAAATTTGTCATTTACCTGATGCAACGCGGAAGCATAACAAGTTTTTTGTGCTGTATAAAAAAAATCTAATGTGTCTAGCGATTCCTTTTTTTTATTTCTAGAAAATGTGGTGTGAGAACCTTTTATTTCAGTCTCCTGAGCGCATCAGTCACCATGAGTCAAAAGATGCCCGACGTCTTGACGAGCATCATTTTATGCCACCACCTGCGCCCACAACTGCACGCATAAGAATATCCCCAAAGGCAGAGTAATGCGCAAAAATTGAATATGGAGGGAACATGATTTATATAGCCCTATCGCCCCTCTTCTGACACCCTAGTCCTCTGTAACTAGTCTTGCTTCAAAATTTTTTAAAGTCCACATTATTAAAAATTTTCCTCACTGTGTTACTCTAGGGAGAGTCAAATTGTATTGGGCGCATTGGCAAATTTGAATTCCGGCAGCAATTTGACTATCCTCATTTTTTTATTCCAATATCGCAGATACCCCTTGATGAATACTATTATGTGCGTAACATGCTTGCAGTAATGTTGTAATTCACGGGATCTATTTTTTTATGTCATCTCACACCTTTGCAATTATCAGTCAATGCTATGCGCAGTCCCCAAGTAGGTGTGAAATTCACATAGTAACTAGTTATACTCATAACGCCCATCATAATTCCAGGAGAAAGGGTTCATACATATTTGCGGTATGTTTACCCTCAGAATAAATTGTCTAGCACATTTTTGCTCTAATGGTCCCTATTAACACTTAGTGAAAAAAAATAGGGAAAGAGACTGTTTTTTGGGAAAAAAAATAATTTTATTCCTATAGCCCAATTCTATTCAACACATTTACTTTTTCTTTTGATAAATGCTGTGATGGGTCTAGTTTGCAAACCTGGGTTCATTTGCTGGAAATCTCCCACTGTTCTGGTAGCCTCTGGACTCTGCAAATGCTTAACTGAAAAATATTTTAGCCAAATCTGTCTTGTAATAATGCTCATTGCTTCTGAGTCATGCCAGGGCACTACAGCGTGCCCATATATGGGAATGCCATATTTGAGAGAAATTTCTAATAACTGGGTCTGCATTTTCTTTTTAACGTGTGAAACGAAAACTTTGGGGTTAAAATAGCTTTTTTTGGGAAAATTTTTTCCCCTTTTTTCAAGTCTAATTCTGAAAAAATCAAAGGTAAATGCTCATTTTACCAATTTATTAATCTTTTGTTGGGGTTAGTGTTGCAAAATGAGTTACTTTGTTTGGGATTTCCACTGTCCTGGCATTCCATGGACTCTTCAAATGCCACATGGCACCTGAAACAATTCTAGGCCACATCTATTTCTAGAAGTCAAATGGTGCTCTATTCTATTGAGTCCTGCACTGTGCCCTCCCAGCAGTAGTAGCCACATATAGGGCATTTCTTAAGCGAGATGTTGGAAACCATTTAGTACATGTTTTTTTTTTATTTTAAGCCTTGTGAAAATGGAAAATTTGGGTTAAAATAATTTTTGGGAGATATTTTTTTTTTCCTTTTTTTAGAGTCTCATTCTGGCAAAAAATCAAAAGGTGAAATGCTCATTATACCCATTTCTAAATTCATTAGGGGTCCTTGTTTGGGTTTCCACTGTCCTGGTATTCAGGTCGCTCCAATGCCAGCATAGCGCCTAAACAATTCCAGCCAAATTTGCTCTAGCCGTTTAGTGCATACATATAGTATTGACATTGGGTAACAAACTTTGTTGTGCATCCAAATAAAGAGTAATCCAAGCACGCTCCTTTAAATATGATGCCAACATCACTTGGCATCATATTAAAGGAGTGCTTGGATTACTCTTTTTTTGCATACTTGGTGGGTAATCCTAATTCTACTCAGCACCCATCTCTCGATTGTGATCACACATATCATTATCACTATTCGTTGTGCATGTTCTCTCATGTTAACCTTTTGTAAGTGTGTAAATTTTGGGGGTAGTGAAGGGTTATTAAAAATTATTGCAATGTCTTATTTATCACTATTGTGTTTTAAAACATTTTGAAATACTTAAAGGTTTAAAACAAACGTTCTATATCTAATTTTTATAGATTAGATGTGTCAGTATGAAAACCGGATCATTTTTGGGACGTGCTGAATTTCGTTTTCTAAAAAGCACTTGGTCTCTAAAAAATAGATTTTTAGTTTAATAAATAGTAATCCAACATAAGGCGGACATATGTTAAATGTTAATAACTTAATAAGATGGGTGGTAATTTAGTTTCTCCATCTCAAATTTCACATTTTGAAATAAAATCAAATCCAAATTTTCACCAAATCAACTTGTTTTTTTTATTAATGAAAAATTTCTCCATTTTTTTACTAACAAATTCAATGTGTAATCTGGAGAAATTTCACCCTATGCTTTCAGATTGGCCCCACAAGTTGTTGCTTTGATGGGCCCTTTTTTTGGGTACTCTACAGTCAAGCTGCTGCCACAACAGCTCAATGGGTTGAATCTGGTGACTGGCTGGCCACTCTATTTATAAAGAAAAAATTAAAATCACTCTATACAGATAGAATTCCAGTGCCTTCTGCTTCTTCTTCTTCCCTGTACTGTTGTACTGTGTAGGATAAATTTGCTATAATCAAGCACTGTCCACAGGGTATGGATGGTTCAGCAAGTGGAGTGAAGTGGATGCGTTGGTTTCGTCAAACTTGGGACACTAACTGTACTTGTCTTGTTGCTTTGTTTGTCATGGGGCCTCCTAATTCTCTTCTCCTCGGTTAGAGCCTGTTTGTACCTCCTATGTGAAGGGAGAAGTACACATCACTGTAGTAATCTTCAGTTTCTTTGCAATTTGTCGCATAGAATGGCCTTCATGTTCTAAGAACCAATAATAGACGGTCGTTTAGCATGAAGTTATTTTTTTTCTCTGCCCATTGTGAGAGTTACGTAACCAAACAAATGTGACCACTCCATATTCTCAACCAGCCAAAGAAGGTTATTTTATAGCTTCTCTAATCATCCAATCTGTTTTTAGCTGTGCTTTCAAGGGTTTTTTAAACAGCCTTTGCCTTTCGTTACACAGTTAACAAACACAATGTACGCAGTGACCATTGAGTGCTGGTGTTTGTAAATGGGCCTATATCACCCTAAGCAGATGTTTCACTGAGAATGCCATTAAACCACATTAAAGTTGTATAGGTGTATTTATGCATTCAATTAATGTTAAAGTTGTATAGTGTTTGTATGTATATCAATTAATGTATTAGCTTCATTGAAAGAAGAATGTGCTTTTTCTTTCAAAAATAAGACATTTTAAATGAGTGTGAGTCTGTTCGACATGGTTGTATGCTCTGCATATTTAAAATGCCTCAGAACGCTCAGAACCTATTGCTGTACTGTTACATTGTTGTACATATGCATTTTTGTAAACCTGGGTTAACCATTGTGTATAATCATACTTTTGTAAGCAAATGTGAACACTTGTGGTTAATCTGTGTGTTACAATTGTGCTACCACACACATGTTTAATATTGTGTTTTACATATGTGTTTTTGTAAAATGCAATGTTAACCTTTGTAATCAGCTCTCTTCTCAGCGTTGTGATGGTGTTTTGAAATGCTTGTGTTCTGGCACATGTGAAGGCACTCTAACACCTCTCGAAGACCACCTCTCTGAGTAGCCCCTCCCTAAACAGTTTTTTGTATTCAATCACTGATTTTTTTAACTTTTTTTTTCCCAATATACTCTCTGGAATCTGCCCTAGCTGCACTGTATATACACTGTGCTGTGTGTGCAGGATCTGATACATTCATTAGAAATGTTGGGGAGCCTGAGCTTTGTTGTTTATTTGTGGCATTCAAACTTTCATACATACACATTTCAACTTTATTCAACACAACGCTCTGCTACATAAAATCCTGGTGTGTAATTGGATGACCTGACATGTGATCAGTCACATGCTTATGACATCACTGGGTCCTGGAGCTTTTTTACATCGACTGAAACTGATATTATCCTGCTACTGATCAAAAGTGTGCATGTGCTAGTAACCCCTTTCCCAACAACACCCACCCACCCTGCTCTCCTCTGTCTAGCTATGGATTCCCATGACAACCATCCAAACAAAGTCAATCAGAGAGTCCAGGTAACTACTAGCTTCTAGCCTGCTAGCTGACAAACGGCTACAGATAGCTAATGAGTGTAAATTAGAGAATTGATTATTTTGGCTTAGTGCAGAGCACCATCCCCTTAGTAATAACATGTCCGCAGCGGCCTTCAGACCACGTATATAATATACCTACAGATACCACACACAGGGCCGCGCCTCCCCCTCATCTAATAACATGGTCCAGCCGACCGTCTCTAGAAGCCCTCCCCTTATTAATAACCATGTCCAGCAGCGGCCCCCTTCATTAATCTGTCCAGCCCCCATAAAAAATACCCTCCCAGCGGCCTCCCTTTACTATCAAATGCCCCTAGCGGCCTTCCTTTACTACTAAAATAACCCCTAGCGGCCTCCCTTTACTACTAAAATACCCCTAGCGGCGCTCCTTTACACTGTTAAACTACATCAGCCCTTACACTACATACCCCCTAGCAGCCGCCCTTTACTACTAAAATATCCCCCAGCGGCCTCCTTTTACTACTAAAATACCCCTACGGCCCTCCTTACTACTAATATACCCCCTGCTGCCTCCCTTTACTACAAATAACCCCTAGCCACCTTCCTATGACTCCCTTAAATATAATATAATACTAAACTTAGATAAACTTATATCTCTACCCCTGATTTCTTCTTCCTGTAGCTTTAATTGCAGGTCTGATGATAATGGCGGCCCGGCACCCCCACATGTGTGCAACCGCGCACCTCGTGGTCATGTGACTGAAGTGACCTGACGTCAGTCGCCCTCATCACGTACACGACATGTGCCGCATTGCAGCCTGGTGACCGACGGAGTTGGCAGATGTGGCGGACCAACGCGGCGTGGGACAGGTAGCAGGGGGCAGAAACACAGGGACAGGGGCGGGACATTAACACATGTGTCAGCACATTACACAGGGGCAGAAACACAGGGACGGGAACATTAACCGCTGGACATCATTACACCGTGACCAGCACATTACGGATGTGGGGCCGGACCCGCGGTGCTGGGGCGGCCGTCGGGTCACCAAAATCGAGCTACCGTGTCAGTACTGATAGTTTGCCATCACCGACCTAACACAGTAAAGTGACAGTAGAGAGAACGGGTGTTCCAACTCTGACAATAAAAGCATAGGTCATCAATAAATTCATTAGGTGGTCAATTGGCTGTCCGGGGCTACACCATCTTGGACAATAAAATCAAACTCTTGGTATAAAATTTGTCATTTACCTGATGCACGCGGAAGCATAACAAGTTTTTTGTGCTGTATAAAAAAAATCTAATGTGTCTAGCGATTCCTTTTTTTTATTTCTAGAAAATGTGGTGTGAGAACCTTTTATTTCAGTCTCCTGAGCGCATCAGTCACCATGAGTCAAAAGATGCCCGACGTCTTGACGAGCATCATTTTATGCCACCACCTGCTCCCACAACTGCACGCATAAGAATATCCCCAAAGGCAGAGTAATGCGCAAAAATTGAATATGGAGGGAACATGATTTATATAGCCCTATCGCCCCTCTTCTGACACCCTAGTCCTCTGTAACTAGTCTTGCTTACAAAATTTTTTAAAGTCCACATTATTAAAAATTTTCCTCACTGTGTTACTCTAGGGAGAGTCAAATTGTATTGGGCGCATTGGCAAATTTGAATTCCGGCAGCAATTTGACTATCCTCATTTTTTTATTCCAATATCGCAGATACCCCTTGATGAATACTATATGTGCGTAACATGCTTGCAGTAATGTTGTAATTCACGGGATCTATTTTTTTATGTCATCTCACACCTTTGCAATTATCAGTCAATGCTATGCGAGTCCCCAAGTAGGTGAGAAATTCACATAGTAACTAGTTATACTCATAACGCCCATCATAATTCCAGGAGAAAGGGTTCATACATATTTGCGGTATGTTTACCCTCAGAATAAATTGTCTAGCACATTTTTGCTCTAATGGTCCCTATTAACACTTAGTGAAAAAAAATAGGGAAAGAGACTGTTTTTTGGGAAAAAAAATAATTTTATTCATATAGCCCAATTCTATTCAACACATTTACTTTTTCTTTTGATAAATGCTGTGATGGGTCTAGTTTGCAAACCTGGGTTCATTTGCTGGAAATCTCCCACTGTTCTGGTAGCCTCTGGAGCTCTGCAAATGCTTAACTGAAAAATATTTTAGCCAAATCTGTCTTGTAATAATGCTCATTGCTTCTGAGTCATGCCAGGGCATACAGCGTGCGCCATATATGGGAATGCCATATTTGAGAGAAATTTCTAATAACTGGGTCTGCATTTTCTTTTTAACGTGTGAAACGAAAACTTTGGGGTTAAAATAGCTTTTTTTGGGAAAATTTTTTCCCCTTTTTTCAAGTCTAATTCTGAAAAAATCAAAGGTAAATGCTCATTTTACCAATTTATTAATCTTTTGTTGGGGTTAGTGTTGCAAAATGAGTTACTTTGTTTGGGATTTCCACTGTCCTGGCATTCCATGGACTCTTCAAATGCCACATGGCACCTGAAACAATTCTAGGCCACATCTATTTCTAGAAGTCAAATGGTGCTCTATTCTATTGAGTCCTGCACTGTGCCCTCCCAGCAGTAGTAGCCACATATAGGGCATTTCTTAAGCGAGATGTTGGAAACCATTTAGTACATGTTTTTTTTTTATTTTAAGCCTTGTGAAAATGGAAAATTTGGGTTAAAATAATTTTTGGGAGATATTTTTTTTTTCCTTTTTTTAGAGTCTCATTCTGGCAAAAAATCAAAAGGTGAAATGCTCATTATACCCATTTCTAAATTCATTAGGGGTCCTTGTTTGGGTTTCCACTGTCCTGGTATTCAGGTCGCTCCAATGCCAGCATAGCGCCTAAACAATTCCAGCCAAATTTGCTCTAGCGTTTAGTGCATACATATAGTATTGACATTGGGTAACAAACTTTGTTGTGCATCCAAATAAAGAGTAATCCAAGCACGCTCCTTTAAATATGATGCCAACATCACTTGGCATCATATTAAAGGAGTGCTTGGATTACTCTTTTTTTGCATACTTGGTGGGTAATCCTAATTCTACTCAGCACCCATCTCTCGATTGTGATCACACATATCATTATCACTATTCGTTGTGCATGTTCTCATCATGTTAACCTTTTGTAAGTGTGTAAATTTTGGGGGTAGTGAAGGGTTCTTAAAAATTATTGCAATGTCTTATTTATCACTATTGTGTTTTAAAACATTTTGAAATACTTAAAGGTTTAAAACAAACGTTCTATATCTAATTTTTATAGATTAGATGTGCAGTATGAAAACCGGATCATTTTTGGGACGTGCTGAATTTCGTTTTCTAAAAAGCACTTGGTCTCTAAAAAATAGATTTTTAGTTTAATAAATAGTAATCCAACATAAGGCGGACATATGTTAAATGTTAATAACTTAATAAGATGGGTGGTAATTTAGTTTCTCCATCTCAAATTTCACATTTTGAAATAAAATCAAATCCAAATTTTCACCAAATCAACTTGTTTTTTTTATTAATGAAAAATTTCTCCATTTTTTTACTAACAAATTCAATGTGTAATCTGGAGAAATTTCACCCATGCTTTCAGATTGGCCCCACAAGTTGTTGCTTTGATGGGCCCTTTTTTTGGGTACTCTACAGTCAAGCTGCTGCCACAACAGCTCAATGGGTTGAATCTGGTGACTGGCTGGCCACTCTATTTATAAAGAAAAAATTAAAATCACTCTATACAGATAGAATTCCAGTGCCTTCTGCTTCTTCTTCTTCCCTGTACTGTTGTACTGTGTAGGATAAATTTGCTATAATCAAGCACTGTCCACAGGGTATGGATGGTTCAGCAAGTGGAGTGAAGTGGATGCGTTGGTTTCCTCAAACTTGGGACACTAACTGTACTTGTCTTGTTGCTTTGTTTGCATGGGGCCTCCTAATTCTCTTCTCCTCGGTTAGAGCCTGTTTGTACCTCCTATGTGAAGGGAGAAGTACACATCACTGTAGTAATCTTCAGTTTCTTTGCAATTTGTCGCATAGAATGGCCTTCATCTTCTAAGAACCAATAATAGACGCGTCGTTTAGCATGAAGTTATTTTTTTTCTCTGCCCATTGTGAGAGTTACGTAACCAAACAAATGTGACCACTCCATATTCTCAACCAGCGCAAAGAAGGTTATTTTATAGCTTCTCTAATCATCCAATCTGTTTTTAGCTGTGCTTTCAAGGGTTTTTTAAACAGCCTTTGCCTTTCTACACAGTTTAACAACACAAATGTACGCTGTGACCATGAGTGCTGGTTGTTTAAATGGGCCTATATACCCTAAGCAGATGTTTCAGCTGAGAATGCCATTAAACCACATAATAGTTTATAGGTGTATTTTATGATTCATTAAGGTTAAAGTTGTATATGTTGTAATGTAGATGTCATTAATGTTAGCTTCATTGGAAAGAAAATGTGCTTTTCTTTCAAAAATAAGACATTTTAAATGATGTGAGTCTGGTTCGCACATGGTTTAATCCGCATATTTAAATGCCTCAGAACAGCTCAGAACCTTATTGCGTACTGTTACATTGTTTACATATGCAATTTTTGTAAACCTGTGTTACATTGTGGTATAATCATACTTTTGTAAAGCAAATGTAACACTGTGGTTAACTGTGTGTTAACATTGGTGCTAACACACATGTTTAATATTGTGTTTTACATATGTGTTTTTGTAAATGCATGTTACCTTTGTAATCAGCATCTCTCTCACGTTGTGATGTGTTTGAAATGCTTGTGTTACTGGCACATGTGAAGGCACTCTAACACCTCTCGAAGACCACCTCTCTGAGTAGCCCCTCCCTAAACAGTTTTTTGTATTCAATCACTGATTTTTTTAACTTTTTTTTTCCCAATATACTCTCTGGAATCTGCCCTAGCTGCACTGTATATACACTGTGCTGTGTGTGCAGGATCTGATACATTCATTAGAAATGTTGGGGAGCCTGAGCTTTGTTGTTTATTTGTGGCATTCAAACTTTCATACATACACATTTCAACTTTATTCAACACAACGCTCTGCTACATAAAATCCTGGTGTGTAATTGGATGACCTGAGCATGTGATCAGTCACATGCTTATGACATCACTGGGTCCTGGAGCTTTTTTACATCGACTGAAACTGATATTATCCTGCTACTGATCAAAGTGTGCATGTGCTAGTAACCCCTTTCCCAACAACAGCCCCCCACCCTGCTCTCCTCTGTCTAGCTATGGATTCCCATGCAAACCATCCAAACAAAGTCAATCAGAAGTCCAGTAACGCTAGCTTCTAGCCTGCTAGCTGACAAACGGCTACGATAGCTAATGAGTGTAAATTAGAGAATTGATTATTTTGGCTTAGTGCAGAGCCAAGCAAAAGTTTTTATACCTGACAGTTGTACTTTAAGCTGAAAACAAGTGTTGGTGATAAGGGCTTAATATATCAAATAATTAAATAAGGTGTTTTTTTTTTAAACAAAATTCATTAGACAAAAAACAGAGGATATATTGGTACAGGGGTTAAAATAATTGAAGCCATTTGTATAGCAATATGTTCCCAACTATATTTCATTCAATATGAATTTCTTTGTACAATAGGACATAAATCTAAGAAATGTAAAATAATTACACAAAGTGATCATAATGAATGTAGAGTATGGTCTTAACATTAAATGTGGTGGCTTGTTTGATGTAGATGTTTAAAAATATTACATAAAATGTTATGATTCCAAGATTTTTATATACCCAATTACTTTGAGTAAACCATGCATAGCAAAACTATTGACATACTGAGCGATTTTGCTGATGGTAAACTGCTCAAGCCTATGTCAGCAGAACCCCGGTGTAATACAGTTTCTTCAATTCATCATGCATTATAATGATCCAAATTGTACAGAAAATGCACACAGGCATTTTCTGTGTCCGATAGACGCTACATCATTTATGAAAATACAATTCAGCATTTAAGGATTTTGAAAAAATTATATTTCTAACATTTTTATTCCAAGGGTGTAGAAGGCTTGAGGTAAACTGGCTGCACAGTTACCTGACACATTGGGGCCGATTTACTTACCCGGTCCGTTCGCGATCCAGCGGCGCGTTCTCTGCGCTGGATTCGGGTCCGGCTGGGATTCATCAAGGTAGTTCCGCCGCCGTCCACCAGGTGGCGCTGCTGGGCTGAAAAGCATTTGAACGCGCTGGAGTTCACCGGGCCGGACCAAGTGAAGGTGAGCGCGTCCCAAGCGACACATTTCTTTTTTTAAATGCGGCGGTTTTTCCGTATCCGTCGGGTTTTCGCTCGGCCACGCCCCCGATTTCCGTCGCGTGCATGCCGGCGCCGATGCGCCACAATCCGATCGCGTGCGCCAAAATCCAGGGGCAATACAAGGGAAATCGGCGCAAATCGGAAATATTCGGGTAACACGTCGGGAAAACGCGAATTGGGCCCTTAGTAAATGACCCCCATTGTACATGTGACATGTACACGGTACAGTTAACTGGCACATTGTAGTGAGAACTTTTATCCTAAAGGTTCATTTGAAATAAGTAGACAAGTGATAATGTAGATCCACCTGAAATATTTGCTTCTATCCAGTTTCTTTTAATTGCACATAAAATATAAACTATTAAATCATTTACACATGTTCGGGCTTTAGAACTTTTTCTCATGGTATTTGCAGGTATTTTTCACTGCTACAGAAACCTGACTTGAAACAATGTAAAATATGGTATTAATCTAATGTCCATAACACATAACTTTGAGAATGCTTCCATGATTGGCCTTAAAGGGACTAGCCGCTTTACAGCTAATGCGAAAGATGGAGCTTTGTACGTGAAGAGCCACAAATAAATACCAAAATATACTGGGCCTGAAACTGAAACTCTGTACCCCACACGGCTAGAACCCCGAAGAAGCCAAATTTCGGTGGGGCCCCTCCTCACTTGGGAATTCTTGCCATATTGGTCTGTATATCCTATAGTGCCTAATCTTTATGTTATATTGCACATCGATAGCTGTTGCTATCTGTATTGCTTAAGCTGTATCTGGACCTATTTCCTATTTATGTTTTGGTATTTATTTGTGGCATTAGACATAAATGAACAAAGCTAGAGTGACCAGTCATTTAAAACCATTTACAAAGGTGCACAAGTAGAATATCACAGACATTATTGTGAATTGTGATTGTGTGAGCCATAGAACCCTCATCACCTCAATACCCTTCTGTCAAAAAATACCAAGAGCCAGCCCAGTCACCCTGAAAACTTAAAAATTTGGCCAACAATAAAGATATAAAACAGAGGTAACTAACATGGAACCTTCCTGATCAAAAGATAGACCCAAATAACACTTGAATCAAGTCCCTACCAAGATCTGGGAGAATCTAATAGTAGATTAGTAGACAGGACATGTCCTGTTGTCTAACAAAATTAAAATACTGTTTGTAGGAAAAAGAAAGACTCTTGCAAGCCTGAGAACATCATCCCAACTATGAAACACAGGGATGGCAGCATCTTGTTGTGGGGTTGTTTTGCTGCAGGAGTGACTAGTGCACTTCAGAAAGAACATTACCGTATATATACTCGGGTATAAACCAACCCGAGTATAAGGCGAGGTACCCATTTTAATACAAAAAACTGGGAAAACCTATTGACTCGAGTACCTGAGGGTGGGAAATGCATTGGTCACAGCCTCAGAGTAAACGGCTAGCCAGCCCCTTGTAGTATGTAGCCTGCCAGCCCCTTTAGTATATAGCCTGCCAACCCCTGTAGTATATAGCCTGCCATCCCCTGTAGTATATAGCCTGCCAGCCCCTGTAGTATATAGCCAGCCAACCCCTGTAGTATATAGCCAGCCAGCCCCCTGTAGTATATAGCCTGCCAGCCCCCTGTAGTAAATAGCATGCCAGCCCCTCTAGTATATAACCTGCCAGCCCCTGTAGTATATAGCCTGATAGCCCCTGTAATATTCAGGCTACCAGCCCGTGTAGTATATAGCCTGCCAGCAGCTAGTATATAGCCAGCCAGCCTTTAGTATACAGCCTTCCAGCCACCTGCAATATATAGCCTGCCAGGCCCTGTAGTATATAGCCAGGCCACCCCTGTAGTTTATAGCCTGCCAGCCCCAGTAATATACTGCCTACCAGCCCCTGTAGTATATAGCCTATCAGCCCCTAGTATATAGCCAGCCAGCCCCTGTAGTATACAGCCTTCCAGCCCCCTGCAATATATAGCCTTCCAGGCCCTGTAGTATATAGCCAGGCAACCCCTGTAGTATATAGCCAGCAAGCTCCTGTAGCACAAAGCCTTCCAGCCCCTTTAGTATATACCCATTGACGAAGGCAGCGTGCCGAAGCGCGCGTCGGGGTACTTGTGCATCTCGGTGGCTACGTGTATCCTGGCACCTAGGTAAACATTTATATTGTCAATTGCATAGTTATTTACTATATCAGATTTTGTCATCATGTCTGTGCCTTTGTTGTATCGCAGTCTCCCCATAGGCCCAGGAGATAGAATATATGCCACTGTGTATTGATAACTTTACATCACTATGCCACCTGATGCTTTTATGTAACCTGTCCAGTATCAGTTGTTATCCCGCCCAAAAAGAATGTCTGTTTCACACTCTTGATTGTGAATGTTTTTATGGTATTTCATTTGATTAATAAAACTTTTTTTGCTACATATTTTCTTCAACAATATAGTTTCTGTGTATATCTGGTGTTTATGTGTTGAGTAGGTTTAGCCCCTTTAGTATATAGCCTGCCAGCCCCTAGTATATAGCCAGCCAGCCCCCGGTAGTATACATCCTGCCATCCCCCTGTAATATATAGCCTGCCAGCCCCGGTAGTGCGTATCCTGCCAGCCCCTGTAGTAAAAAAAAAAATAACTCCTTTCCGATGGTCCCTGTAGGTCCTCTTCTGCTTCCGATGCCGCCTCGGGTCCTTCTGTCCTCTTCGGGATGTTCCGCTCCTCTTCGGGTCTCGGCCGACACAAATAATGACGTCAGCTGCTTTCCCATGTCATTGTTTGTGAACTGCCGGCACTACGAGGGGACATGAAGAGGAGCAGAACTTGCCGAAGAGGAGTGGAAGAACCAGAAGAGGATCTGAAGGACCCGAGGTAGCACCGGAGCATTGGAGGCAGAAGTGGACCTACGGGGGACGTCGAAAAGGTGAGTACAGTTTTACTTTTTTTTTATAGACTCAAGTATAAGCCAAGTTAGGGTTTTTCAGCACAAATTTTGTGCTCAAAAATTTGGCTTATACTCGAGTATATATTGTATGTTCAGTGACGTAACTTGATGCTGATGGTCCCTATGTGCATAATCTGTGCCAGGACCCCGAATATAATGTATAGTTTATAGTAAACATGAGACAAAATTCTAAAATTTGTAATCCAGTAATCCTTAAAGACAGAGATATCATATATTGCATACTGCCTACTGCTGTGGAGAGGAGAGGGAGCACAGACATCATCCTTCTCTCTCTCTCCTGTGTAAGCCCAAGACCCTTCGGCCCACTGGGAATGCCCCTGGTGGGATAAATGGGCAGTCTGTCCCTGTATAATATTTATATATATATATATATTGATTACAAACATGGAGATATTTCAGAATATTTTAGGTAGATCATTCTTTAAATTCTTATAGCCCCTTTCTGATCTAATGCCAAAGACTAATATTATATAAATGCTTCATGTGGTGTGTTTATTGAAGCATTTCAGTCATGCATTGGCACAGAAGTATACCACATATTATGTAGGATAGATGTGACAGAAGCACCAAAAATAGCTCCAGCAGATAAAAATAATCTACTACCGCCAAGTAAAGGTTGTCGCCCAACTGCCTGACTGCTGAGGGGATCTCTTAAAATATAATGTTGTAACGGCAGCTTTTATAGGGTGACATGAGACCTGTCGCACTGATTCTGTGTACTTGATATAACTGCATATTAGCATATTTGACATGTAGGAAATACAGGAAGACATAGTGTGTAGGGTTACAGTGCAAGCAGAGCAGTGTAATATCACCTGTCATCTACTGTCAACCTGTTAGGTTTTTTCTTCCTGTCTGTCCTGAATCCTATTAGTAAGTACAAATCATGAATGTTTTATGTTCATGAACCTTGCAGAGAGCTCAAAGTTCTCAGAAATGTTTCGATTCTTCTCTTCTGCTATGGAGCTTGCAAGGAATTACAATGAGAAAATCTACCAGGCTAGCAAAGGCAAAACATGGAAGAATCAGGAGAAGGGGAAAGAAGGGTAGGGATACCAGGCCGATATCCCTGACTGGTAAAAGTCAGTATGACAAATGTCTGTGTATATATCGGTAACAATGAAGTAGTAATCACACCAGATAATGCTTCCCATACAAACTTGGATAAAGCCAAAAGTACCCCTTTAACAAGAAAAAGGGGAGGGGGATGGAGGCACAGTTAAATAAGTAGAACAAAACAAATAGAGTTAAATCTAACTCTTTATTATTGAAAAATTAAAACATATTGATAAAAGCATTTGTGGGCACCCTAAGTAAGGTGCTTTGGAAAATATTCAGTAGAGAACAGTGACACAGATGAGATAAAGTAGTCATCCCGGACAGAGTTGGAGGAGATACAAGTAATCAAGATATGTAAACACAAATGGTAGGGAGAGGTAGTAAACATATACTATGCAGGGAGTATAGAGAGGCACACAGATGTCTCTAGACTAGACCTATGTGGTCACCAGTGGGATAAATAGTAATACCTTACCAATAATAATAATGTGAAGACCTCCACTATCCGGGATGACGGATAGTGGAGGTAGGGATGACCTCTCCCTACCATTTGTGTTTACATATCTTGATTACTTGTATCTCCTGCAGATTGATTAAAAAAAAGAATTATCCTATAAAAATTTTATTGATTTTTAACAGAGAAATAACAAAAATCTCATATACTGTGTTAATCTGTAGAAATACAAATACAAGAATAATCTAGTACAATAAGCGAAAGGCTACACGACTCAAATAACTATTTTCAGCAAAATTAGTAAAATTATAAATTTGGTATCGCCACAATTACACTGACCCATAGAATTAAGCAAACATGCTAATTATGATGTACAGGAACACCCCCTAAAAAGTGACAGAATTTTTTTTCTGTTTCCCCACCACAAAGAGATAATTAAATGGCTTAATAAGTTAGAGGTGCCCCAAAACACCTGTAGAGCTAAATACCCTAAGGGGTTTACTTTCCAAAATGGAGTCACTATTTGGGGCCTTCACTGTTCTGGTATATTTGGAGGTTTGAAAATGCCACATAGCACCTAACTCGCCAAGTCCTTCCATATGTTGGGGATTTACTGTATCCAGGGGAGGTTACATAATATTACATAATATGAATTGTGATACATTTTCTCCCTAAACACCTGGTAAAAATGGAAATTTAGGCAAAATTATGTTTTGGAAGGAGTTAAAATTCTGTTGCACAACAATGCACTTACATGCACCGGGAAGAAGAAGGCGAACTCCAGCGGACTTCAGCCGGGAAGCGACACATGCAGGATATAAGGCGCACAATCTTAGTGAATTGCGGCAGAGTGCATTGTTGTCGGACAATACACTTTCGGGAACTCCATGGGAGCGGGTAAGTAAATGTGCCCCAGTGGCTCCAGGCCTGTCATTGGACAGAGGAGAGCTCTATGCATGCTCCTGTTCTTCTGCTAGCTTTACTGAGCCGTGCCGTGCCAGGGGCCACTACGCCTGCGTGGGCTGTGCTTCCGCATTCGCAAGCATCATGGACGCGCAGGAGGGCCGCTTTTCAGAGGCTACTTCACAGAGGCTATTCCATGCCCTGAGTAGCATCTGCAGGTAATTTGCATATAAGAGTATATAAATAATATAACATGTTCTAAAATGGGCCACACATTGGATATTTCCCTCTAGAAATTTAAAAATGTAGACTCCAGAAGGTAGATTTCCTTTAACATGTCAGGATCAGTGGATCCTCTGGACCACCGCGGGAGATGTAACTAGGCAACACCCGGAACCGGAGCCTAGCGGCACCTGGTATTCACCAGAGCCCGCCGCAAAGCGGGTTGGACTTGCTGCGGCAGGATACCACTAGGTCGTTCCCAGGTGTGACTAGCCCACGGTGGCAGCCGAGGTCGAGGTACCTTAGCGGATGACAATCTTGTAGACAGGTCCAGGCACAGGGTCAGGGCAGGCGGCAGAGATGCAACGTCAGGTCCAAGTCCGGGGTCAGCAACTGGAGGTCCAGGCAGAAGGGGACGGGAACACAGGCTCAGGAACACAGCAACACGGAGGAACACGGGAAACACAGGACTTGGGAGCGGAGACACACAGGAACGCAGGAATACATGGAAGCTTTCTCTAAGGCTACGAGGCACAAAGATCCGGCAAGGGTCACAGGAAGGGGAAGAAACTTATAATTATTCGTTCTCCAATGCCAACAGGAACAAGACTTGCCCTAATTTGCCAACTGAAAGGGTGGCGACTTTGTCCCATTACATGTGAGATGTTATAAAAATGAAGCTTGTCTGTAGCTCTACAAATGTGTTAGTGCTATAAGTTACAAAAAAATGCATTAATAAAATGCTGTATTCTTGTTTGATTACACACAGAATTCTGTGGGTTATCATCACCTTACAAGTATGTCTGCTGCGGCTGTACACACAGTTTTCCTGCCACATTCCAAATAGTCTCTGATGTACCCATTTGTTTGGTTAGAATTCTTGTGCAGGAATTTGAGGTATTTATATAGACCTTGCTATGTAGACAGCAAGTTCTATGCAGATTACATACTGAATGTGCTTTTACATGAATATTTTTAAAATAAAAATTATGGAAATCCATTCAGGATCAGAAAACTAAGAATAATCATGTCTCACTACATCCTTTCTTGTTGGTATAGTTGAAAGCTAGTCGCACAATTGTGGTTTATTAAATCAGTGGTTTATTAAATGATTGCATACCTCTTGGATTAACAATGCTAGACCTTGTTTTCTTTACAATCTAACGACAAGCTTGAACCCTTCTCATACAGACTGTTCTATTATACAGAAGACACCTGCTGCTAAACTCACTATTTGATACCACCAATACTAAACTTTTTAAGTGCTGCTCTCGAATGTGAACTGAGCACTTTAATAGCAGCATAATCTTCCTTGAAAGCATCAACAACCGTGACCACATCTATCTGTAACTTTGACACCCTCTCGAATGCTTCCATGGCACATGACTATCACACAACTATCTAATACAGATTAATAGCATAAACTTCGGCGTGGAGCGAATCAGATTTTTCCTGAAAATTCTAAGCCGAGAGTTAGAATCATTAGAACCCGGATTCGCCCATCTCTAACCCGAAGGGTTTTGATCACCTTATAATATTACTGCAATACAAATGTATTGAAGTATACTGCCCAAAATAGTGCAC
>CM033642.1:88472840-88649144 GCA_019512145.1 Engystomops pustulosus | reverse complement strand
CTGGTTGTTCTTTAAGGGGGATCTGTATACCCCAAATAGCAGTTCTATTTAGTGACAAAATTGAATAGGAAGAAATCTTTTTGACTTAAATGCATCTGCAGTAGCGATTGGTGAACCAATCCCTGGTTGTTCTTTAAGGGGAATATGTATACCCCAAATAGCAGTTCTATTTATTGACAAAATCGAATAGGAAGAAATCTGTTTGACTTTCATGCATCTGCAGTAGTTAGCTGTCAGTTGTGGGTTATCTGTATAACGCACATTGCCAGACCTGTTGGGGGCTCTAGTTTACAGCCAGATTTACGTGTGAAATCCACATAGTTTATACAGTGATTTTCGGAGGGATGGTCCATGCGCCCTGCATGGTGCACGTGTTCAATCTGGTAGTCAACAAGTTCCTGAAGTCTTACACCCATCTGCAAGACATTCTAAAAATGGCCAGGACACTGTGCACGCACTTCACATTCTTACAGAGCCAAGCACACCCTCCTCGAGTTGCAGCGCCAGAACGCCCTACCCCAACATAGTCTGATATGCAATGTTTCCACATGTTAGAATTCCAGCCTCCATATGTTAGACCACCTGTATGAACAGAGAAAAGCCATTAATGATTTTTTGATGATGCAAGCGGACCCCTGTGTAACTTTGATGTCAGCCACTGGCAGCTCATGCGTGACACCTGCCGTTTGCTCAGGCCTTTTGAAGAGGCCACGTTATTTGTCAGTCGCCAGGACTGCGGGATGAATAACGTCATTCCACTGCTTCATGTCCTGGAACTCATGCTGCAAAATCTGTCTGGTCAGGGGACTGGAGAAGTGGAGACTACATCTCATGGTGGGGGCTGAACTGGAGGAGGAGGAGGACATTGGAGCACAAGCAGAGTCTGGTGCAATTTGTGGTTTTTCTACTCAGGTGACAGGAGAGGTGGAGCAGGAGCATCCGGAGGAGGTAGAAGACGAGGCAGATGCACCATGGCAGTATACTGTGGATATGGAGGCCGAGAGTCCCTCAGAGTCACTTGCGCAGATGGCTCGCAGCATGCTGCTTTGCCTAACTAGTGACAGTTGAATAGTCAACATCCGGCATAGGGATGACTTTTGGCTCTCCACCCTCTTGGACCCTCGCTACCGGTCCAAAATGAGTGACTTTTTTCCTGCTGCTGAGAGGAAGGAACAACTGGCATACTAACTGAGCACACAGTTGGCCGTAGCCTATCTGCACCATTGTTTATCCTTTGTCAGGTCTGACCTGGGGATTCCTGGCAGTCATTGCTCACGTACTACTACCACGGCTGCTATGGGGAGCTGGGGGGTAGGAGCAGTAGCAGTTCCATCAACAGTCGCTTAAGTCTGGATTCTTTAATGAGAAATTTCCTTCACCCGCCTTGTGAGGAGGGTAGCCGCCACCAGCAGCAGCAGCAGGACATGAAGCAGACCCTGCACCAGCAGGTGGTGGCCTACTTGGACAGCATTTTACCACCTGAGGTAGAGGATCCCATGGACTACTGGGCAGCCAAATTTGATGCGTGGCCGCAACTAGCGGAGTTTGCAGTAGAGAAGCCTGTCCTGCCCAGCCAGTAGTGTGCCATCAGAGCGGGTGTTCAGTGCGGCGGGGGCCATCGTTACCCCTAGGAGAACTCGCTTGTCCACCCGTAATGTGGAGAGACTGACCTTTGTCAAGATGAATCAGGCTTGGACTGGCCAGGATTTCAACTCACCAATGCCTAATGCATCAGATTAGATCAGCCATGATGCCTCCTCCAAACGTTGAGAGATGAGTCGGGGTTCTAACTACCTGCCTCAGCTACTATTGTAATGCTGCCACCTGCCTGATGCAACACATCTACTGCTAGTTGCACCATCTGCCTCCTACTATCTTTACCAGGGACTGGAATTGTCTGCCACTTCCACACTATATCATGGTGCCACTCTGCAGGTTCCTGCTGCTTCTGATGGTGATGGTAGAATCGCCTCTCCTCTAGGCGTAGAGGATGCCCCCTTGTCCTGGCCACTGGCCTAGGTATAAAAAGATCTTTGGAGAGATCCTTGTACTGTCCGTTCAGGTATTTGTACATTGTAATGAGGTCTCCCCTCAGTCGTCTTTTTTCTAAACTGAATAATCCCAAATTTTGTAATCTGTCATTGTATTCTAGTCCCCCCATTCCCCTAATAATCCTGGTTGCTCTCCTCTGCACCCGTTCCAGCTCTACTATATCCTTTTTATATACTGGTGCCCAAAACTGTACACAATATTCCATGTGTGGTCTGACCAGGGATTTGTATAAGGGCAGAACTATGTCTTTATCATGAGAATCTATTCCTCTCTTGATACATCCCATTATTTTATTTGCTTTAGCAGCAGCCGCCTGGCTCTGGTCACTAAAATTAAGTTTACCATCCACCAATACACCCAAGTCCTTTTCATAACATACAGATATATAAAAGGGGTTTTCCCATGAAAGAAAATTCTCAAATCTCAATCCCCTAGTGGTGTAGACACAATAAAGACCATTTTTAACCCCTTACTTTACATTTTTACTCAGTTTTATTGCTGTTTTAGCTCCAGAGTGTGAGCGGAGACTCTCTAAGCAGACACTTTACGATCCCTCTAGTGCTTTGAGGTGCTCTGTGCTGACAATGTGCTTAGATTATCAGAGTCCAGGTTTGTATACACTTTTATTTAGCTTCTGATCATTCAATAGTAT
Organism: Engystomops pustulosus; assembly: GCA_019512145.1. Lineage (NCBI taxonomy): Eukaryota > Metazoa > Chordata > Amphibia > Anura > Leptodactylidae > Engystomops > Engystomops pustulosus. Next base: position 88,646,440 of record CM033642.1, on the reverse strand, counting down.
CTGACACATAGAAAGAGAGATGAGAGATCCATGAGGTGCCTATTACACACTGTCAGCTCTGCTATATATGTGCTCTCACACTAGGAGCTCTCTTTTGCCTCCCTAGCCCTTCCCAGATAAAGAGCTTATCTGCATGTGAGCTGGCAGGAAGTGAGTGTCTGTGAGCTCCAGCCTGGAATGCAAGGGTGGGGACGAGAGGGAGAGAGGAGCTCAGCTCATGCACTGTTAGACAGAAAAGCAAGATGGCTTCCACAACCCTAATGACGCATTTACACGACCGTATGGGGAACATATGTAGGGCTGTAAGTTTGGGTTTACGACACCCTTAGATGGCAATGGCCACACAGAGCCAGATGTGTGAAATGCTGTATTTCTGTTAATAACAGTGAATTAGAGATAGTGTTATTTTGTTATCCTAAGTATATTTAAGAAACTTGTCTTTGTGGGAATAGCCCTTTAAATTTGGAAACTTGACTGTGCCACTCTTGTTTATGGGCTTTTTCTGGTATTGCAGCTCATTCTGTATTCAAGATGTTTGGGTTCAGATTCAATATCATGCACAGTCTCTGGTCAAGGGTGGAACTATTCAGGTTGTTCTTTCTAATCTTGTAAAATCTTTGAGAATCCATTCCTGACCCAGGAAATGACACAACCTCAATGCAAGTCGAAAAGCAAGATCAGTGGTCGGATACATTCCACTTGCCACTATACGAGATTAAATCAAGGAACGGGAGGGGGAAAGTGCTGAGGGAGCAATGGAAAGGAAGAGACAGTGTAACAGCCTATACAAGCTACAATAAGGAAGGGCTCTTGTAATGCACCTCAGAGCCTTTCTGGATCATTATCATAATTTTAAAAGTTGATTTTCAGGAGGAAGGAGGCCATGCATAACAAATATATGAAGATTACCACAGTCTGGATCTATGAGTAATGTTCCTGGTGTATCATGATGAATTTTGATGGTAGATTCCCTTTACGTTAATTGAGCCACTATATTTTCGAATTTGCACCGTTTTGTATGAATCCTTTGGTGTGTGCCAAATTTAATCAAAATTTGTGCAATATTTAATTCTCTTAATCCTTTTTTTTTTGTTTTGTTTTCAAAAAAATTAGATGAAGCTTATTTCCTGACGAGTTCGATTTATCAACTGAGCCATTTAAAAGTTTCTGAAAGTTTTTCCCCAGTTCCAGGGTCACGTAAAAGATGTCAACAGAGTGTAAAGTGTGAATCTGGAGATTTTTCTTTAGTTAGAAAATTTTTTTGTATTTGATCAAACATTTTGTGCAAAACTTATCAATGTACTAGCACTTTTTTTGATCAATTGTACAAAGCAAATGCCAGAGTCCACAAATTAGAAAAAGAAAGGAGGGCTAAAAAGTCACAAATAAAAAAATGTCCCACATTGGGTCTTTGCAAAATTCACCTCCGATTCACCGAGGCGATCATTTCCCTTTGACCATCCTGCGGAAGGGCGAGTGGCCATCCTGGTATAAGTGCATCGTTACTGCCGTAGAAGACAAGTTACTCTCCGGGCAGAGTCGCCACTAATTTGCCGTTGCATGCGCTGTGCAGGACAGCGTGCCTAATTATACATGATGGCTTCTCCGAGTATTGAAATGCTTTCATGAAAAATAAGCCTAGATCAATGAGCAAGGATAAAATGCAGTGTCCAATTAAGCAAAGCTTGACACGTCCAAATTAGTCAAAAAGAAAAGGCGTCTTTGTATTTTTCCAGAAACGTAGTTAAGACGGGAGAGAAAGTTATTCCCCGCGATAAATGTGAGAGCCATTTAAATGAATCCAAACTAAGACTCCAATGACTTTCATATCTTCCACTTATTAATTTGGTCGGTGACGGAGATGAAGACGTCTGCTCAAATAGGTGTTTTCTAACATCAAATGAAATATGAGCGGCTCGTTATAACTCCCATCACGTAGCGCTTTACCTCAGATGCTTTCTATGTTGGCGCCGATTAGTAAAACGAGGGATGCAAACTTATTCCAGGAGGCAATAGATATAATTTACGAAACAGTCTAATGCGTCACTCCTAAATGTAGAGTTGGCGGTGCATGTTCAGGATAAAAATCTGATTGGTTAGGGTCTGATTATTCGTACCCTCACCAATGCCGAGAAGTATAGAGATCAGTGGACCTGATGTCCACCTTCGGGTACAGCCACCTGCCTTGGATGTATTGCCGAATTGGCGGGCGAACAGCCAATCCAGCAAATGTAGGCCACTATTACAAGTCATGGCTATGATTGGCAAGGGGAACTTGGGCTTTCCAGCTTCTAGAGAAGCGAGGTCACATTCCTTACAATTGAATTGTTCTGCCACTACCTTCAGTGTCTATCAGGGTTCATCTGCTATAAGAGTGCCAAACAAAATCTGCTCTACTCAGCTATTTAAGGGGGTTGCCCCAAGTTTGAAAAGCATGGCTGCTTTCTTCAAAAAAAAAAAAAAGCTCCAGATGAGTGGTTTTGCAGTTCAAGGGTTGGTCCCAAGATTATAAGTTATCTCCTATTCACAGTATAGGAGATAACAAGGTGGTTCCACTGCTGGGACCCCCAACAATCATAAGAACAGGGATACAGAGTTGACAGTAATGAGTGGGGGGGCAGGTCATTCTATACCAGCGATGGCGAACCTTTTGGAGGCAGAGTGCCCAAACCACAACCACAATCCACTTATTTACCATGAAGTGCCAACCTGACATTTTAAGCAGTAACTGTTCCTCCACATCTTTCAATCGTATTGGCCCCCTGAGGCCACCAATACAGTTTAAAGAAGAAGGGCAAATTTAGACTCTCGTTGTAGCTTCTCTCCAGGGTCTCTCTGTAGAGTGAGAATGGTGGGTCCAGAATGAGAACCTCTAAAGATATTGCAGTTCTGTCAACACCTTTTCACTTTTCCCCCAGTTCCAAACAGTTAATGAAGTGTCGCTTTAGTTGGTGAACTATGTCCTGGAGTGATGGTCCGAGTGCCCACCCGTGCCATAGGTTTGCCACCACTGTTCTATACTATGGTAGCGTTGGAGAAAGTTCACTCACATAGTATGCAAAAGGAGTGTGAGGACACATGCTTGTCCTGCTGCTCCACCAATGAAAAGGAATGAAATATGTGGATAGGGGATAACAACTGAATCAGGCCCAACTGTATTGGCATTACATGGGACACAATACTACTAGGTAGGTACTAAGTAGGTCAATACTAGGGTTGACCTACCACTTTTCCCCAATTAGCTTAAATAAGTTTTTTTTTTTAACAACTGATCCACAATTATCAAATGGATCCCACCACTGGGTGCAGCCCCACACAATTGTATGGGTTGCATTATGGGTCAATCCAACCCTGTACGTTGTCCAGGATTAGGAATATCGTACTATTCATTTGTTGTTAAAATGTACTCTTTTTGGTTTCAACAAACTTTGCATAAATCATAAGCACAAGTAAATATAAGAAAGAGTGGAATAGATCTCATCAGAGGAAAGTGCTCCACTTGCTTTAACTCCTATCATCCTCCCTTTTTTTTCCCAATCAACTTTTCGATCTGAAATCTTTGTTGAATTCTATCTTGCTATCATATTGAGCTGTAACTTTTTCAAAGTTTTTTCAAAGTCACTTTTGAGGGCTTTGAAGGCTTCAGTGCTAGCCTCTTTTTCTTCTCAATTTTTGGCTTTGTGACTCCAGCAGGAGAGTCCTCCAACTTCGCAGCCTGCCCACAGACCATGACCTAGTCTCTGTCTTAAAAATCAGTCGTCGTAACCGCAGTAAGCACCGGCCTTAATGGATACAAGAATGAATGGTTCACCAATGAACTCAAAGCAATTATAATACAAATTCAATCACATTAAGATAAAGTGTGGAGCGCAAGATCGGAAATTTATAGAGTCATTTCCAGCAGTGGAAACAAATCTATAACATTCTGGGAATATGCTGACTCATGGAATCAATAGACATGGTCTAATAATTTTTGTTTTGGAAGGGTAGGTCAAATAGAGGTACACATTAACTGTCAAATTAATATGATAATGTAGTTTGCCAGTGCAACGGCGTGTACAATGTATGTATCCTGTAAACTTTCTAGAGGTCGAATAAGCCCAATACATAGTGAAAGGACAACTATTAACCAATCTCCATTCAGTTCTCGAAGAGCACGGACTCGGGGGTGCCATCACTAGAAAGAAATATTTAAATTCTACTAAATGTTCTGTGATATTACATTATGGTTTTCACGTGGTGGTAACTAGGAATGAGCGGACCCAATGAAGTTCTGAACCACTTGGGGTCAGGTCCGCATACTGTTCAGGATCAAACTGGAACACCCAGAAGAAAATAAGGGGTGTTAACTTTGCCATTTTCTTGAGGATCGTCACTCTCTGTGATGTCATTGGGGAGTGACGATCCTCATGGCAGGGTGCATAAACACAACTGTTAAAGACTTAACAACTGAAATCTGAGCCAAACCCAAACTTATGACTGAAGCTTGGGTTTGGGTTCAGGGGACCAAAACCCTATAAAATGTTCAGCATGCAAACCCGCAATGTTCGGGCCTGCTCATCACTAGGGGTAACACCTGACAAAAGGGGCTCAAAAGAAGGTGGTTTTCTCTCCAAATACAAGATGGGTGGTCAAATATTGCATCCCCCAGTTGGTTAGTTGTTGTCCAACCCAGGACCAGCCAACTGACAACAAACAGCATGGTTCCTGGGTAGTTTCGGCACACACTATGCTATGTAGGCTGTCTACTGTCAGATGGGTGGATCTGGGCTGGAACAGATTATCTGGTACCACCCATCTGATGACGATGACGGTAATGACTATGATTACTCGGGAATAGTGGGGGCAGACGGGGAATTCCAGCTACACCCAAATCAGAGGTGTAGCTGATTTGCATCTATTACTAATTCCAAAAACGTGAGTGTCAACAGTGAAAGATCTCCTTTCATTTAAACAGATGTCAGGGCTCCTATGGTGCAGGGGTGCGCCCTCCTTCTGGTGCCAAGAGCTGTGATGTCACGTTGTTCTTGGTACTTATCACGCATGCGCAGAGACAAACTATCGTGCAGCCTGCCACTTCTCACTGCAGCTGCGCGATAGTTTGTCCCTGCGCATGGGCAATAAGTACCGAGGGCACCGTGACGTCACGGCTCTCGGCACCAGAAGGAGGGCGCATAAGAAGATGGAGGCGTGCATAATTAACAATTGGAAGGGAGCGAAAGGTGGCCAGTGACGTAGGGGTAGCACCGAAGGCTCATTTGAATATGTAGGCAAATCGATTTTTCAGCTAAACTAAAGGTTGATGTCCCTAACCAAAATATGTGCCGCAATCAGTATTGAATAGCCTACAGGATGGTGTGCTCCCATGATTTCATCATGCGAGCAATGGTAGATTTCCTTTAAGGAATAGGGTCCAAAAATCTGTTATAATAATAGGCTGCACTTATAGAATGAGTATGCTGTGCTACTGGAGACAGGATAAGCAGCATTATATAGCTGGCAATAAGCAGCGCAAATACTTATAATACCAATATTTTTTTTTTTAGTGGAGCATCCAAATTTTTTTTTTAAATAATACCCTGGAGAATAATACCCATCAAGATAGTCCAGGAGCAGTGGATATCCTGTAATGATGTGGTGACATAGGGCAAACGCATTTTTCTCACTAGAGATATAAATTCAGTCAAAAAGTATTTTCTGGAAACCTCAACCATAAACATAAAAGCAACGTGAGTTATTACTACATGAAAATATCTATTACAGGACACAGAGTATATCCTCAGAGGTCAAACTCTGACTTTCAAGGTCAATATCTGACACCGGGAAAGCAAAGGTCAGTCTTATCTCCCCGGAGACACATCTATCTCCTCTCTGACAAATCCGCCCTCCGGTACGCCTCTTAATGGATTATTATAGATTATGATAAAGAGAGAATTTTTTTGAAACGAGAATGTTATAAGGATGTAAAAAGGAAATTATCCTGATAAAACAGAGTAGAAGCTGAACTGTTCTATTTTATAGATCCAGACTATGCAAGTATAAAAAAGGTCAAACAATTATCAATGGATAGAGCTAAAAATACTGAGAAACAAAATCGGTTGTGTTACTGGAGGCGAGATAGTCTTCTTTCCGGAATAGTTCTGCATAATTTGGAGGCTTTTGGTTATTGTCCTGTTGTAGGATTAAATTGGCTCCAATCAAGCTCCGCCCACAGGGAACGGCATGGCGTTACAAAATGGAATGAAGGCTTTCTTATACAAAATCCCTTTGACCTTGTACAAATCTCCCACTTTCCTAGCACCAAAGCCACCCCAGACCATCACATGACCTCCACCATGCATGACGGATGGCATCAGAACAACTGAAAAGATGACTGTGTCTCACAAATGTTCTCCTGTGTGATCCAAACAGCTCATCCTTTATTAGCCAGTCTCAGATATGGCAACTGCCCTGAAGGCCAGCATCCTGGAGTCACCTGTTTACAGTAGAGGTTGACACTGGCGTTTGGTGGGTACTATTTAACGAAAACGGCCAGTAGAGGACCTGTGAGGAGTCGGTTTCTCAAACTAGAGACTGTACTTGTACTTGTCGTGTTGCTTATTTGTGCAGCGGGGCCTCCAACTTCTTTCTCTACTCTGTATGTAGCCCGGTTGTGCTCTCCTTTTGTAGTACACACCATTGTAGGCAATCTTAGACAATTTGTCGCATGGAATGGACTTAATTTCTAATAACAAGAATAGACCGTCGGGTTTCACATGAAAGTTTTCTTTTTTTCTAGCCATTTTGAGAGTTTCATGGAACAAACAAATGCAATGCTCCAGATTCTCAACCAGCTTAAAGGAAGGTCAGTTTTATAGCTTCTCTAATCAGCCAAACTATTTTCAGCTGTGCTAGCCTTCTTGAACAAGGGTTTTCTAAACAACCATCAGCCTTATTACACCGTTAGCAAACACATAGTACCATTAAACCACCGAGTGGTGGTTGTTGGAAATCGGCCTATATACACCTATGTAGATATTGCATCAAAAACCAGACGTTTGCCGCTAGAATAGTCATTTACCACATTAACAATGTATAGAGGGTATTTATGATTAATTTAATCTTAGCTTCAATGAAAGAAAATGTACTTTGTTATAAGGACATTTCTAAGTGACCCCAAACCTTTGAGCGGTAGTGTAGTCTCCGCCAGATTTCAGCTGAGACTATAGAAAATGAGGCGGGCAATGGTGTCCTCTTGGAGAAAGTAATGTGCGAGTTGGAAAACCTTAAAAAATGTTTTCATGACTTGTCCACAGGAAAACTGTCAAATGGGTTTCTGTGGTCACATCTCAAAGATGGAGTATGAAGGTTACAGACTTTCTTACTAGCCTCAACAATGTTCGGGTGAGGCCAGTATCACTTCTCCAACCTCTGTGGACAAACCAAGACCGGGAGTGGCTGGAGCCAGGAGGTGTCTGTTATACTGCGTTGGATGAGAATGGTAACTATGAGGTCTTTACTTATTTTATATCATTCCTTGTAACTAAAGGATAATATTACAGGCAGTCCCCGGGTTACATACGAGATAGGGTCTGTAGGTTTGTTCTTAAGTTGAATTTGTATGTAAGTCGGAACTGTATATTTTATAATTGTAACCCCAGCCAGAACTTTTTTGGTCTCTGTGACAATTGGATTTTAAAAATGTTGGGTTGTCATCAGAATCAGAATTAACACTAAAGCTTCATTACAGACATCTCTGATAACTGTTATAGCTGATTATTGTAGCCTAGGACTAAAGTACAATAAATTACCAATATCCAGAGGTCCGTTTGTAACTAGGGGTCATATGTAAGTCGAGTGTTCTTATGTAGGGGACCACCTGTAATTACATAGTTTAATCACGCAATGCTGTGTTATCTGAACACCCAGATGACAACTCCTTGTTACTCCTCCTCCCCTCTCACAGCATTCAGTATCAGCATTCATGTAGCTGCATCCTCCCTTTCATGAAGGAACTATTTTACACTGGAAGATTTTTGGGTGAAAAGTACAAATGCAGTTTTTTAAAGATTTTTTGTAACCATGTCATAGTGGTTTAATCAACAAGCCCAAAATAAACAGGTTAGAAATTGGTTAAGAATATTAGATAATAACTACTCCCTTCGACCAGAAAATATAATGCCCTGGATTCCATTTCCAGTGAAACCACTTTTTTCCCCAGAATTAACATCGTCAAACCTGTCACCCTGGAGGAAATACAGAAACAGACCTGACGCTTCCTAACTCAACCAAGTCTGAGCTTACAATGGAGTATGCAGCAATTTCACCAGGACAATATAAAATTCTGACATGTTATTGCTATGGTTCTGCTGGTCTGAATCTGTCATTGACATAAATAAGAAAATACCCAAGAGTTTAAATTGTCTTCCTTTTCATCCTACCTAACCTTAAATATACAAGGAACGCTCGGCGGCAGAAAATTGATTTTGCATGTATCTCAATATATTTGAATAAATTGCATAAAATAACTGAAGAGGACACAGTAAGTTAATTGCTTGTCTATGGCTGGCTTCTAGGGTGCCATTTTATGCACCCCAATTATACAGGCAGGCATAAAGCATGAACAATTCTGGCTGTAGTTAATCACTCGGCTCCACAAATGAGCGCACGTGTGTCCTGCAAATCTAGAGGGATATAAGAAGAGTAGAATATTAGACTACCTGGCATTAAATTACCTCGAGAAGAAATAGTAGCTACGGAAAGAAAACCTGAGGTTTCTAAGGGAGCGGAGGAAAAAGAAACAGAAAGTTAAGCCATATTAGAGTATATAAGATTCAGCCTGACTACGACTACAAAGAGTGTTACCCTAAATAACTATGTATATTATAGTCTATGTATATCGCATACATCTATCATAGACCTATAATAATTTAGACTTATAGGAAGTCCCCGGGTTACATACAAGATAGGTTCTGGAGGTTTGTTCTTAAGTTGAATTTGTATGTACAGGCAGTCCCCGAGTTACGTACAAGATAGGTTCTGGAGGTTTGTTCTTAAGTTGAATTGGTATGTAAGTTGGAACTGTATATTTTATAATTGTAACCCTGGAGAACAATTTTTATGGTCTCTGTTACAATTGGATTTTAAAAATGTTGGGTTGTCATAAGAACCAGAATTTACAATAATTCTTAATTGCAGACACCTGTAATAACAGGAGTAAAGTACAGTAAATTACCAATGTCCAGAAGTCCGTTTGTAACTAGGGGTCGTCTGTAAGTTGGGTGTTCTTAAGTTGGGGACCTACACATTTGCTCCATGGTGGTTTGTTCTCTTTGCTGAGAAATCGGTCAGAGACATCTTTTCTGACTTTTTCTAAGTGCTTAGAAACACTCATTTAAGCCAATTCATAGTCAGACTGATAAAAAATTATTCTTAAATAAGCGTTTCTAACCACTAAGAAGAAAACAAATTTGAGACACACATGGAAAGAGGATACTTGGAAGACAGAAGACTATTCAAAGAGAACAATGTATCTTACAGTAAGTGTGAGAAGAAGTCACTAAATTAATTGACATGATTTTGACATCCACAAGGTGGGTGTACTGCACTCAATGTTGACTGTTTTAATAATCTTACATTTTTTTTCCCAGTTTCAGAGGGTTTGCAGTGTTGATTTTGTGACCTGACCCAGCTGGGAGTTTAATAAAAGTGATTGAAAACCAGGATGTGGAAAAGGAGGGGCCCCCAGGAATTTACAAAAACTCTTTAAAAAACTCTGCACTCCAGATGAGTTGACAGGACATTCAAATTCGTGTTTGGCTGCCTGACCCAAACATATTGTTTTGAAAATCCAATTTACACTGGGACAGAAATTTTTTTTGTCTGGAGTTGCAATTATAAAACATACAGTTCTGACTTACATACAAATTCAACTTAAGTACAAACCCAAGGAACCTATCATGTATGTAACCCAGGGACTGCCTGTATAGACATGGATGACTGAAAAATATTTCTGGCCCTTAAAATGGGGAGGCTGAATTCTATTCCAAAAATCTAATTTAAACTTGAAACAATGTTATACAAAAGTGTTAAAAAAAATTACAAAAATATAAAAAAGTCTAACTCTTCTGGACCCCGGTCACATACACATCGCACTATTACTTTCAAACTATTTTAGTGAGGCTCCAGCTTTTGTAATAGCTTTTCGGCATCCGTATGTTGTGGTGTCAGATGTACTATATTATTGTTTGTGACACTACTCAAATGCCAATTTACTTGTCTGAAGATTACACACCAGGTCCAATAAATCTCTACAAATGCATCCAGGGCTAAAGATCCGAGCATTTCCTCCTGTGCTCTTGTGTATTTGGAATCTTGTTATGTTGCACTTATTTCTAATAATGCAGCATGTTATCTGCTAAAACGCAAATCCTAGGAAAATTCTGTAATGTGCAGTGGAAAGAAGACAGAGGGGGGATAAGGAGCTCAGGTCTACTGGGGGGGGGGGGGCGGAGATAAATAGAATAAAATACATAGTAAAAAAAATATGAATACATTAAAAAACAGTAAATACAAAATAAGAAATATCAAAGCTGCTATGGGGCCCGCAGTGTCAGGGGGCCCTGGCATCGGAACGGACACTAAAAAATTAAGGATGTGCACCATTATGTACACATTATGCTGCATAATGTACTGCATTATAGTATATAACACTGCACAGCATGAATCTGCAGCACAGATAAGAAATGTCGGGGGAGAGGGAGGGGACAGCAGAACGACAGGGCTAGGGATCTGCCATGCACCTCCCTCATGTGGTCTGCAGCTACTAGGACAGATCTGTGTACGCGTATAACTGTATATATCAGTGCACAAATGTGTGCATAAGTGTATAAATGTGTGAGTATACAAATATGTATATTTTCTGAAGGTGGCCCCAATCAGAAGCCTGCCATGGGGCCCTGCCTCTCCTAGTTACCACGGACCGCCACTAGGAAGTTTGGGGCCCCTGAAAATTTTGTGGGCCCCCACTCCACACAGAATGATAATCCAGCCCTGTGTGCACAGTGAATTAACTGCACCCTGGAAGGGAGGAGGGTTTTTTTTGGTGACTTGGGGCCCCATGAACACAGTCACATTAAACCCCCTCCGATGGCGCTGATTGTATATACTTTTGGAGAAGCTGATTTTTTTAGCACAAAAAATGTGCTGAAAACCCCCGACTCGGCTTTTACACAAGTGTATAAAAAAAATAAATAACCTTACATACTCTCATATGCGACCGGCTGCTCCAGTCACCCCTATTCTGGTGATCCTTGGGGGTTCCCATCACGGAGACCCTCAACGTTCAGAAAGTTAGGGCCTATCCTGTGAATAGGACCTTAGTTGCTTCGTTGGACAACCCATTTGTCCAGAGTTTCTGCAGAAACTCTGAGTAAAATTTCAAGATCATCCAGAAAGCTTCTGGAAATTTGAGGTAGGAGAGGACATATTTCTTGAGCAGGCACCCTGACTGTACTTGGCAGATATAAGTGCACCATAACCTTTCTGACTTGCATTTGATTGAATTGGAATCAAAGGTCAATGGTGCCAAGGAACGACCTTCTTCAGATTTCTTACGTTATTCTACCTGTTGAGCGTGAGGTCGTGTAGCCACGCAAAATGGCCAATTGCTACGGTTGTGTTTGTCGCGCTTGTGTATCCCAAGTGGACTGAATAAGGAATTTTGGATATTTTATTGGTAAGTGCATGGACCTGCTGTTTCCTTTTTTCTACTAAACTGCTCAGAGTAAGCCAATGTTTGACCAACACGGTCAAGGAATGATAGAGAAGGAGCATCACCAATAATAGTGTAACTCATTAAGTTTACTTTATTTAGTAAAACAAATCCCAGAAGAGACCTCAGATCAATGGACTTACCTGCTGTGCAATACCAGAATCCCACATCAGCTCCAGCAAGCCCACCTTCCTTGGACTGCTCCAGTCAAATCCGGAAACCAGTAACCAAAAGTCAGCCACATAGGCCTCTATGGAGCAAGAGAGCTGAGCTCCACATGCCTTGAGGACTACTAATGGCCAGGAGAAAACCAGAAGACCTCAGAAGGGGCTGCGGCACGATTGAGAGAGGATCCCCGGAGCAAGCACCGGAGCTACGTAGGAGCCCCTGACCCCTGTAGGGACAAGAAGAGACTGGCAGGAGGTTGCGGGAGGGTTTTTAACTCCTCAAATTCCTTTCGCTTTAGAGGTCAAGGACCAACCTCCATGGGGACATCATGGGGATGGAAATAGAAAATGGTATTATGGAATGTGTAGAAAATGAAAAAAAAAAAATAATAATTTTGCTTGACAATGCACCAATAAAAAGGTCCAGGTGCAAAAACATTAAAAGATGCAAGTGTACGTCAAAATAATTTCTCCGGATAAATAAACATAAATAGAAACTGCAGTAATATAACATAAAAGACATACAGTTATAATCCGTAAACATAATGTATATTTTTTCTTTAAAAAAAAAAAAAAAAAATATATATATATATATATATATATATATATATGCAAAGCTCAAGCAGAAGAGCGGTAAATAGGTGCAATTATGCTGAATAGCAATGTGTAAAAATACACGCAGCCCTTAGAAATGTAAATTTCGGTAATACTGATTGTACAGATTCCTTTTAGTACTTGCAACTTCATAGCTGTCAACATCCGAGTTCCACTTAGGAGAAGACTCTGCTGCCGACAGATAAACATTCACGGGAAGAGTCTTGTATCGGGGATTGTTTCCGATTCAGCTTTAATGTGGCAGGTATAATGCAAGCACAGGTTTTCTTAATACTTACAGAAATATAACTCTGAAAAACTAATTAAATAAAAAAAACATGATACTTTTTCAGTGTATTGTAGATCATGTTAATGTTTACAAATCATGTTAATGTTTTAGGGGATGGGCCACCAGTTCAAGGTCTTCCTTACCCTGCGGATAAGTTGCTGATGATTTAAGGTTCTATCCACCAATCGTGACAATCCAAATGTTGGAGAAGGTCCATTGGATTGTGGGGAGATGCCCCTGCAGCTCCATAGACAGTGAAGGAAGTCCTAAGAGTATTTGTAGACTGCCCCACTGTTCAGGGAACGAGACCCCAATCTATGAGAAAGTGACTCACACCAATCTGCAAGCTTTACCCAATATTGTTGGACCAACCAACATCCAACCCAGCTTAATGAGATTGTACCAACTTTGATTGTTATCTCTTATCAAAGGATAGGGAATAACCTGATCTATGGGACTCCCATCGATCACCAAGGCTGAGGTCCTATTCTCACTAATTGATGGTGCAGCAGATCCGTTTGTTGATGCTCCATTAAATAACACAATAGTGCCAGAAATTTACTGTCAATTTTCAACACCCCCTTACTATTGGATGAAGCAGCAGGACATATGCTCAAGCCGCTACTCCACTAGTTAAGGAAAACAAGACCCCCGTTCTTCAGAATGCTCGTTATCGGTGCTGTTCCAACGACTGGGACAAGAGATGAGTGGTTCCAAACTTTAAGTGGGATGGGGACACTCCTAGCCAATCGCAGCCATGGTAAGTAGGTAGGGGCATCAATTTGCAGGATTGGCTGCACGGCCACCAATCTGGCAATTTGTCCAGGTCGCGTGGGATGTCCAGAAACAAAATATAACAAGCAACCCCACTCATCTGATCGATTTGATTGATATCCTCTATCCTGTGTATATCAAAGTTGTTACAACCCCATAAAATACTATATTACAAATCTTGGGGTCCTTATGATGGCAGCCCCACCAATTACCTAAAAGACCGAGTTGAAATGGTTATGGCTTGATGACTAGGTCTAGGCAGCTGCACAATAGGATGTGATACCAGTAAGCCTACAAGATGTCCATGGGTGATTGGTGCATGTAAAAAACGATGGGTAGCCTATCGGAATGGGCCAAAATTGATGAATAGGTGAAAATAAGATAGAACGATGTCAGAATATACATATGGCATCACAGCTTGATGAATATAAGGCTGCATATTCTACAAAACTTTATATTATGAACCGTCTATAATTGGAGAGCAGGAGTCGAGGTCCAAGGTATGGATGGAGTCCCCACAATGCACTGCCCCCTTGCAGAATGTGAACTCAAAGACATCGAGTAAATTGAAATTAGTAGAAGAGAAGTAATTTACTAGTCTTCTCCGCATTTTACATAAAGTAAGGGGGCGAGCTCACCTGCACTGCTATGAGAAGATGTTTACAGAGATGCTACATGGCTCATGATTAATCCTTAATGGAAAAAGCACATCAGTAACTCATCACAACTCCGCTGCCAGACTTATTTATCTTCCTAGGCGAGACATAAAAACCCTGTTGCTACAAAATCTCTGCAATTAAATGTAAACTCCCGGTACTAAAACCTTTTACAATCTGAGACACTTGTCTGTTTACTTCTTATAAACAAAAGCTCCACATAAACAGCACAAAAAAACAAAGCAAAAAGTCACTCGGAAACTCTGGCCAAGACGCTCTTCCTCCCACGCATTCTAGTCCGAAGACATACCTCAAGGGAGGGGGGGCAGAGTCAATGTGTCAGATGATTCATAGGGTGACTCATGTTCATGGCAAAGATGTAGGGAGATAGAGTGGGAGCCTACGACTCTACTATAAGGCTGGAGATGCTTAAGAACTTACCTGTCTCAACCCAGATTCAACAAGCCACCTCCCGTCACCCCTGACATTTGTTGAGGTTCAGTAGTTACGTCACATCTACATCCATAACTGCTTTTGTGTCATGGCACCTTTCCCATCACTCAACAATACAGCACAGCCGTTTCCAACCCAGTCTACATGAGTTTCACAATAGTATCTCCTCCATTGCTTGCTCTCTTGCCTTCATAAAAGCCATCCAGTTCATACAATCCATGACATAGCGCCTTCATCTATGATAGGTGTGCCCATAAGATTGACCTTTTGCATCAAGACATAGTAGTAACAAATGCTTATCCAAATCTGATGCTTCATGATACTCACCATGAAGTCTACTCACTGATATTTACGTAGTATATTACCAAGTTGGCTTTGTGCTGACCATGCATATATGTAATTTGTTATAGATGCATTGCTAGGGACTTTTGTTTTTTGGAGATTTAGATTTGTAGATGTTTTAGACTTATGTTGGGCAAATCTGTGAACTTTTGCGGGTTTGGCCATGGGATCTCGACAACGCCCTTATACTTAAACAGTCAATCGACATCTCCATACTAGGCATTCTGTCTTTTGTGCAGTCAAGGAAGACCAGATGCATTTCCAAATTCCAAGCCTAGCCAAGGGAAGGAGGAACAATACATCTATACCTGCTCAAGCCCTGGTGGGTCTGTCCATTCAAAAGTGGTCCTAAGATAGTCAACCACCAAAAACTAGTTAGCTGTTCTTCTCCTACGGTTGTGCAAAGTGTTCTTCTGTAACCATCTACGATGTTGTCTCAGAATCTTTCGCACTTGGCTGTATAAAAACTTGACTCCCCAATTTCAGTAACAAAGTGAACCCATTTATTCACCAAGATATTATGGAATTGTGTAAAGCTTTGGCTTTTCTCTATTCACATTTGTTATTTTTTTTCCCTAAACCTGGATCAGCTGATCCTTGACCCTGGAAAAATAATTCCTTTTTTCTATGTTTCTGTATAGAAAGTTGACCCTCTTAAAATCCCAGTCATCGAGTCTTGACGTTATTTTTCAGATTCTTTTTGGATTCTCAATCACAAAGAACCTGAAAAACACGCTTTTATGATGAGGTTACAATGGGTCACAAGGACAACATATTTTTAATTCCAGGAACCAGAAAGGAGATTGATAATGCCGCTCCGGAGACGGGAGAAAACGTTCCATAAAGCCCTAGGTAAACCTCCAATTTGTGGACTTGTTTTTGCTCTTTTTGCCTGTGGTTTAACCTTAAGTGCCATTGACAGCTCACTCTCAAGGATATTAGATTTGTAAAAACAATGTATTCCCTGAAAGGAACCATCTGTCGGAACATATCCCAGCCATGTAATGTAAACAAGTATACATTGTCTGATTTTCTTTCCTTAAATTTCCGTATTTTTTTAAGGTGAAGAAGATCTAAGAAGCAGATTGTACAATGACTGTTAACGTCTTAAACCATCTCAGCTTGTTTTAAGGAAGCAGAAGTTGAGTGCAGCTGTCTCATTAATTACACAAACATCTCGGCTCTCCATGCAAACATCAAAGGGTCTTCACAATTCCCCAGAGCGTGGTGGGATTCCTGTTGAAGCCTATCTTGTCACAACTGGAATTGACAGATATATAATGCTGTGATATATCGGAAGACGGGAAGAAAGAGTCTTGGACGGTACTGTGTTACTGTCTGTCCTTGTAGTTGTCATCATTACCTCTCTACGTAGAGTAACCATCGCGTGGTGGCACCTCGGAGAAATAGTTATGTACAATGCAAAAAGGCACCGCAGCTGCTTATCACTGGCAAACTCTCAATTACACTTCAACTTGTTGTCTTCCGGCACATGATCCAAGAATGTTCAACTCTCCTGTAATTTACTACAAATCAAAGAATGGGAGGACTTACGTTTTTTTTTAATGCTTGTTACATATAAATTTGGAAATTTGGTAAAAATACAGAAAATTTTGGAATGAAAATGTATTAAGAGTGTTTAGTGACTTAAGTAAATATTTAGTGTCCATCCTTTATCTAGGTAGGTCCTATAGACGTTCTATAACTTTAAGCAACTTTCACATCTTCTCATGATACTAACCTATACACAAACTTTAGTTTGCCGTAATTTACCGTACATTAGAACCACGGAGAGATCCCACACATTCAGGATAAACAAATCTAAAGAGTATCACGATATAATCTTGTTTTTAAAGCTGCTCATTTCATCACTGGCACTGGATATATCGAGTGAAGAGAAAAGCAAGGAAGGAAACATGTTTATTACAGTTGTCATGGCTCAATGCATCATCGGTTGGAAGTATTATGAGTCACTCGACTCACTCTGGGCAATGGAGTGGCCTCAGTCGGTTCTGATTACGTAGAACTGGGTAACCAACAAATGCCGTGATGTTGGAACTAAGAGCTATGGGGTTATATGTATAATTCCTTTAGGGGGTTGTTTTTGGCAGTGCCCACAGGTTTTTATGTTGTCGGGGTAGTTGTAGACTCACTTTAAAGGGGCTCCACAGGATAGGGCCTAACTTGCTGATCGGTGGGGGAGACCCCCCCCACAGATCACCAAAACGAGGGGTCTGATGGGGTCCCACGTACCTCCGTCGGACCCCTCGTCACTGTCAGAGTAATGAAGCAGACCGCCTTGACAATTTCCATCAGCTCCAAAGAGATTAATGGAGCAGAAAGGTCATGTGCGGCCGTCTGCTCCATTACTCTGACAGAGAGACGAGGGGTGCGATGTGGGACCCCATTGGACCCCTTGTTTTCGTTATCCGTGGGGTCTCAGTGATAGGTGTGGATAGGGCTTAGCTTCTGTTTGTGGGTAAACCCAGTTAAGCTTGTAGGGGAGATATGTTACATGCACCAGTGCATGATGAAGACCTCTGTCATCAAGGCGAATAAATCAGGAGGCTCCCGATGTATCTGCCGGCCATGCTGTGCTGGTAGCCAAAACTATGCCAGGTCTGACCTGCATAAAAACCCACTAACATTCAAGAATAAAGAGGCCTGAATATTCACAGGCTATCTGGCAGGTGCTTCCTGCTTCCTTCATGCCCCCTCCATGCCCACATGGCGTAGAGGTGCCGTAGTTGCCGGGGTAATCGCAATTTAGTGCAGTACCCAAGAAATTGTGATTATTTTGGTGCTTCTACGCCAGAAAATTAGCATAGAAGCAGTGCTACATCTACCACTTAGGGTAATAGACACAATTGTTACAAGAATTATGAATGCAGCTCCAAAATATAATAACATATTCAAGATTTATAACACAGCTCAGCACAGCCATTTTGTTTTTGTAGTATTGAATGGACTCCATGTTGGACTTACCTTTCAGGTTTCCCATCTTGCAAGACATACACATACAGTGCATCTTTATACTCATATATATACATCTCAAAATGGAAAACAGATTGTTGGTCAGATTTCGGGAAATGTTCTGGGTGACTTTGCTGTGTATTACAAGTGTAAGTGCTCTTCTTCATTTGGTTAGGCAATGAAATGTGAGACTACTGACATCACATCAACAGTAATACACCTCCAAGAGCCGCTCCTCATCCACAGGAGAATACCGCCACATGCCCTACATAAATGTATGCATCGTAATAGGCAAAGTCTTCAGTAATAAGAAAGGGATTTACAGGTTCCTCTCCCGTACAATTTAAATAGGATGTGGGATCTCGAGTGCTCGTCCTATCTGTATGTTAAGTGAGAAGCTGAATCCCCGGTAAGATCAGCTCTTGACATCTCCGCACTTGACTGACAACATCAGGCGGAAGGAAACGTGTACTTGGGAAAAAAGGAAATATCGGTATTATTTATAGATACAAATTAACGCCAAACCATTTATATGTTAATGATCTAGCGGTGGGACTCTTGGCGGAGCAGTGTATTTGTGGCTTATTTATGTGCGATACAGATAACATATGTCATCTGCGGGAAGCAGTCATACAGAAAGCAGGCTCCATCGCATGGCGCGGGGAGCCGCGTGCATCCACACAGCTCTGGCCGCTCACAGGAGAACGGATTCTATTTGCATCTGCTTATGGAAGGAGCGGAGGACGGTGGGCTCCATGCTAAGTTCCCCTCAAATACCATGATTAAATTAGACTTTTGTGACACTACTAATGTAATTCACAGAGGTCTAAAAGGAAAGATATGAGATAGATAGCCATAAACAAGTCATAGGAATAGCCTGCCTCAGGCGCTGGTCACAGCAGGGACAGCAGAAAGCTTCAAGAAGGGTCTAGATGTCTTTTTACATCTAAATAACATTGACGTTTGTGTTATATAGAATTGTTTCCCATAAATCCCTTCCTCATCCAATCCCTTCCCTTCCTTGGTTGAACTTGATGGACAAGTGTCTTTTTTAAACCGTTTAAACTATGAGACTATGAAATCAATAGGAACCAGGATTTGTAACACTGTGGATGAAATATTGCAGCACCAGGAACGAAGACATTAAAGAGGAACCATATCCGACCCCCATCAACTCTACCGATTTTGGCATTGTTGAAATTGTCTCTCTAACCACCACCATTCGGGATCAGGTTATCTTCTCCAGCACAGTGTAGAGTCGAAGTACCTCATCCCAGCTACTAGAGAATATAGTTGTCAGGAGGTTCAGGAGTTGCAAATTGTGCTATGTGATTAAAGGGGTTGGCCTCTTTTCAAGAAATCTCTTCCATTAGACACAATGGACACAACTATATTCCAGAGTTTGGAAGGGAGAGTGCTCCAGGGCAGTAGTGTAACAGCCTGTGAAGCTACAGTTCGGAAGTGTTCAGGTTCATTAGCATTTGTAAGTTGATTTTAGAATGAAGGAGGTCACGGATAAAAAAATATAAGAAGATGACCACAGTCGCGGTGCCTGGATCTATGAGTAATGTCCCTGGTTTGTCAGGATGGATTTTGGTGGTAGACTTGGGTTGGTGAAGGTTGCCAAATGTCATATTTAAAGAGAACCTGCCATTTAAATTAACCCACCCAAAATAAATACTTCAATAAAAAACTATCATTGAACAGCATTGCCCTTATCCCTAAATGGCTCCTTTCGATAGTTGCAATGTTAATAAAATCAGTTTGTAAACTTATTTACAATTTACATGAGTCCATTACACTAAGTGAGTCCTGTATAGTAAATTTTACTTGCAATGCCCTTCCTCCTTGTTCCTGATTCACTGGTAGGACAAGCTGCTGTTTGGAGCATTGAGAGAGAGCTCTGTTACATCATTGGGCACTTCATGTCATGTGACCAGGGTGATGGCATCTAAGGTCCTTTACCCAGTTACATTTGTAACACCTACCCCTGTGTATGTATCTGATCCTATGAAATCACAGCAGCCTCCATGGAGGATGGGGAGGAGTAGAAGTCCATGGAGGCTGAATTGATTTCCTGTGATCAGATAAATACATGGGGTAGACGCTGCAAATATTACTCAATAAAGGACACACCCTCTCTGATGCAAAGCAATATAACATAAAGTCGATTGTGTGGGGATGGGAGGGAAACAATTTTTAGCTTAACCCCTTCCCGACATTTGACGTAATAGTACTGCATCGCGGGAGGTGCGTTCCCGCAAAATGCAGTACTATTACGTCAAGCTTCTGGCGCCGGCTCCTGAACGGAGCCGGCGCCAGAAGCTGCGGGTGTCGGCTATATATTATAGCTGACACCCGCCTCTAACACCCGCGATCGGAGATTTCTCCGATCGCGGGTGTTAACCCCTAACACGCCACGGTCGCGCTGACCGCGGCGTGTCAGAGGCATTTAAGTCTAATCTAAGGTGAATCGGACCCCCCCGCGGCGCTTACCGGGGGGTCCGCTGCTCCGATCGCAGCCCCGGGACTGCCGGTGCCCGGGGCTGCGAGATCTTCCTCCGGAAGCCGGGTCCCTGCCTTCTCACAGGACCCGGCTGTAAGACACTGGGCATGCGCAGCATGCTCAGTGTCTTACATTACACAGTGCAATACATCTGTATTGCACTGTGTAACCTGTAAAAAAGCTTGAACAAGTGATCAGAAGATCACTTGTTCAAACTTAGATGGCAGTAACTGTAAAAAAAAGTAAAAATAAATAAATAAAGGTTTTTTACAATTAAAATAAATAATAAAAGAAAGTGAAAGTTCCCCCAAACACCACATTTCCCTTTACACAAGTAATAAAGTATAAAAAACACTAAATCACAAAAAAAACCCCCACTTATTTGGTATCGCCGCGTCCGTAACAATCTGTACAATAAATCCTAATCATAATTGGACCCGCTCGGTGAACGTGGTAAAAAAAAACCCCAAAAACTTGCCAAAAACTGAAACTTTTTATCAAATTGCTTTACAAAAAATGTTCTAAAAAGTGATCCGAAAAAGTTACAAGCACCAAAATGATACCAATAAAAAGAGCAACTTGTCACGCAAAAAATAAGCTTACAACCAGCTCCGTAAACCAAAAAATACTATAGTTATGCCACTATAAAAATTGCAATGATAAAACAAATATAATTTTTTCTATTCTAGTTTTCCTTCAATAAAATTGGACAAATATAAAATAAACTATATAAATGAGGTATCACCGTAATCGTAGTGATCCGTAGAATAAAGATAATATATTATTGTTATGCTACAGTGAACACCCCCCAAAAAAAAATGCTAAAAATCCAAAACAAGAATTGATGATTTTATTTTCCTCCACATGTAAAAAGTTAATAAAATTGCTTCAATAAGCTAAAAACCCACTAAAATAAAGGTTTTTTTACAGTGCATCTCGTCTCGCAAAAGCCCTTATTTGTCTAAATTGCTTAAAAAATAAATAAAGATTGTATAGCCTATTCCCAACGCGCGTTGTTATAGAACGATGCGGCTGGTAGTGACTTGCCCACACGGTTCAGACACAGTGATCGGGGCAAGATGGCGGCTATTCCTGACGGCCATCCATCCTGCCCCATGGACCAGAAGGGTTACGTCGCCCCCACACCCCCCCCCAGTTTATGATCGCTGCTATTGGCTCATCAATTCAGATGAGCCAATAGCAGCGAATTTACTTATGATGTCAGTAATACCGGTCACCATGTCTGTAGACACGGTGATTGGGGCAGGGTGGCGGCTGTTCCTGACAGCCACCAATTTTGCCTTGCGGTCCAGAGGGGTTTTGTTGCCCCCCTCTGTCCATGTTTGCTGCTATTGGCTGGTCGATTTGGTCCAGCCAAAGGCAGCAATATTCGTCACAATGGGCATCGCTAGGGTGAATAAGAGCAACACTTGGCGATAATTTCCCTACTAAAACGAAGATATGGTACAAAAGCGCTGGCCGTGCACATTGTACAGATTACGCTGTACAACTCTTACGTGCTGTTCCAATGTGCAGGTCCTGCCGTATCATTTCTCCGTTTTCAAGAGGAAGATATTAGGAAACTAATATTGGGACAAGGAGGACCGGGGCCCCAGTACCTCAGCTTTAGATGTTCTAGGACAGCATTTTCACGGTGAATTCTGCTGCTTCTAAAGGTAGGACTCAATAAAGAGTCTGTTCCAAAAGAGGAGTTAGGATGGACACTATATACTAAGGATGGACACTACATACTACTAAGAGACCTGCGACAACTCCAGAGTGACAAAAGTTTAGTTGGTCCCTTGATATATTGTACCTCCTTATACGCAACACATTCACAATTCACGCCCAACCAGTTGTGAATTAATTTCGGTAAAATGAATAATTGTAACAACTGTTATGTCCCGTTGCTCCCTATACCCCTCCATTATTTCATAAGGGGCGCCACATAACGGGCACTGAACTTTCCAGAAATAATTGCAATTTCCATCTTGGACTCCATTGCACATCATATTTGGAAACCACCTATATGTTCAAATGCTCATTTCACCACGTGTATTACACTACACCACATATTACACCTTGCTATATTCCCCAAGGGGTGTACATTCAACAATTAGGGTCACTTTTCGGGTTTTCCTCTGTTTTGGTACCACTACGGCTCTCCAAATGTATCCTGACACATGTGAAGGATTTCTTACAAATTTGGCCTCTAAAAGACAAACATCCCTCTTTTCCTCTACTGTGCGCCCATAAAGCATTTTATATGCACATGTGGGGTACTTCTACACTCGGGAGAAATAGTTTTACACCTTTTTTGGGGTTATTTAATATATTATCCCTTGTGGCTTACATAAATTAGGGGTAAAGTGACATTTATAGGAAAATTTTCACCTTTTTAATGATTCGGGCCTAATTGGATCATTCACCTGTAGGGGCAAATACATATATTACACATTGCAAAATTCTCTAAGGGGTGTGCATTCAAAGATTAGGGTCACTTTTCGGATTCTTATCTGTTTTATACCACTAGGGTTCTCCAAATGCATGTCAAACATTTCTGTCAAATTTGGCTTCTAAAAGGCAAACATTCCCCTTTCCTTTTACTGTGCGCCCATACAACATTTTATATACATATGTGGGGTACTTCTACACTCAAGAGAAATAGGTTCACACATTTTGGGGAGTTATTACATTTTTTTTATCCCTTGTGGCTATATAAAATTAGGGGTACAATGACCTTTATAAGAAAATTTTCACCTTTTTCCTATTTAAGTCCTAATTAAATCAAACACCTTTACGGACAAATACACATATTACACCTTGCTAAATTCTCTAAGGGGTGTGCTTTCCAAAATGGTGATACTTGTTGCGGTTCCCCTCTGTCTTGGTACCACTACGGCTCTCTAAATGCATCCTGACACATGTAAAGGATGTCTGTCAAATTTGGCTTCTAAAAGGCCAACGCCCCTCTTTCCCTTCTGAGCTTCACTGCGTACCCATACAACATTTTATTAGCATGTGTGGGGCAATTTTATACTCGGGAGAAATGCTAGTACACATTTTTTGGGGTTGTTTCATCTTTAATGCCTTATGGGATACAAAAATTAGCCGTAAAAGTGACTTTTTTGGGAAAATGTTCATCTTTTTCCTTTTAGGGACCTAATTCAAGCAAACACCTGTAGGGGAAAATACACATATTACACCTTGCTAAATTCTCCAAAGGGTGCACTTTCCAAAATGGTGACACTTGTTGGGGTTCCCCTCTGTTTTGGTACCACTAGGGCTCTCTAAATGCATCCTGATACATGTAAAGGATGATTGTCAAATCTGGCTTCTAAAAGGCCAAAGCCCCTCTTTCCCTTCTGAGCCCTACTTTGCACCCATACAACACTTTATATGCAAAAGTGGTGCAGTTCTGTGCTTAGGAGAAATAGTTTTACACATTTATGGGGTTGTTTCATCTTTTACCCCTTGTGGCTTACAAAAATTTGGGGTAAAAGTGACTTTTTTGAGAAAATTTTCACCTTTTTTCCCTTTTGGGGCCTAATTGAATCAAACACCTGTTAGGGAAAATACACAAATTACACCTTGCTAAACTCTCCAAGGGGTGTACTTTCCAAAATGGTGTCTCTTGTTGGGGTGGGGCTTTCCTCTGTTTTGGTACCATTATGGCTCTCCAAATGCATCCTGACACATGAAAACTTTTTCAGCCATATTTGCCCTTCAAAAACGAAACAACGCTCTTTCCCTTCCAAGTGCCCCCCTGTGCCCGTACAGCAGGGTACAGTGACCAAATGGGTATTGGCATACTCAAGAGGAATTGCCCTCAACATTGTAAAATGCATTTTCCTTTTTAACCCATTGTGAAGGTGCAAATTTTAGTGTTCAATGAATCTATAGTAAGATAAAATTACATTTCTCTAATTTCACTTTCATTTATCTTTCACCCTCATGAAACGCTCAAAGGGTTAACAAAATTCCCAAAGGTTGTTTTGAATATTTTGAGGGGTGTAGTTTCTAAAATAGTGTCATTTGTGGGGGTTTTCTGTCATGTGGGCCTTATAAAGTCACTTCTAACTAAATTGACCCTCCAAAAGTAGGTTTTGATGATTTTCGTGAAAATCTGAAAAATTGCACCTAAAGTTATAAGCCTCCTAACATCCTAAATAAAGGAAAAGATGTTTGAAAAATGATGCCAAGTTAAAGCAGACATATGGAAAATGTTAGTTATCAAGTTATTTTAGTGATATGACCAACTTTCCAAAAAGTAGAAAATTTTGAATTTGGAAAACATTGTTTTTTTCAAAATTTTTGCCAAATTTCCATTTATTTCATAAATAAATACTAAATATATTGATTGAATTTCTCAACTAGCATGAAGTACAATGTGTCACGAAAAAACAATCTCATAATCAACTGGACATGTTAAAGCGTTCCAAAGTTATAACCACTTAAATAGATTTAAAAAAATGGGCCGTGTCAGGAAGGTGAAAAGTGGCTTCAGCGTTAAGGGGTTAAAGAAGGGTGGCATTTAGTTAATAGGGCTGTATGGGAACCTGTACATAGCTGTATTTGTAAATATGTGGTGAAAGGTTCCCTTTAATGTTTGTATACTGCCATTTCTGCGTAAGATAGAAGCCATATTGGTAAAAATTCTACTGACACCATTCAGAAATTCATGGTACTGATGCCTCTGTGATGCCCCCAGTATATAGTATATCAGTCCACTTTCACTACAACCCTTAAGAAAACTGCGGAATTCATTATGCAGAATTAATCCTGCGATCCTATGGGGTTTTACAATCCACTGTTTGCAATCGGAGGCCGCTATCGGACTAAGAGCAAAAATAAATATGTAATGGAAAATATAAAACAAACATCATACAGCGTTCTATTTCCCCGGCAAATATATTTCAGGCACAAAAAAGCAAAAAGATCAGCAAGATTTTGTCACAGCTAAAAGTAATCCCTTTTTTTGTTTGCAGGAAAAAAAACTATTTTGCGAGAACCTTCCAAATCTCTCTGATCGTAATGGAAAGGAACAAATGCAAGTTCAGAGTCACCAACATTAAAAACATATTCACATCGAAACGCGAATACGAGTAAATATCTAACCGGAAGCGACACCTTTTTGTATTCTAAGTGGTTTCTTCATCCTCGCCCCATCAGCCCCCCCCCCCCCCCCCCCCCCCCCCCCCACGCTGGAGATTTCTCATTTAAGAAGCGGAGAACACAAAGCCCTTCCTCTCGGTGACAGGTGAACCACAGGGGATAAAAACAGATCAAGATATGCATAGAGCAGCTGTCTACCTTTTTGGCTTTCCTCAGATACGTCCTGGCAGAGTCCTTGAAAGCCTCTTCTTCGTCAGACTCCTTGGCTTGCAGATAGCAGACCCATCCCAAAAGATACCAAACCTACAAGACAAGGGTGAGAGAGGGCATGAGTACGGGCAGCGAGCAGCAGGCGAGGGAGGTCGGGGAGCGGCGGGGTTATTGCGCGTTGGGTGGGATGACGTCTAATTAACTCATAGGAGGCAAAATAATCAGATAAAGAGGAATTAAAACAGAGATGAAATAAGGAAAATTAAAATAATGATGAATCGTAAGTGAATGCGGTGGGCAACATGAAAACACGGGCAAAGAGCCTGCACATGTAGACTATACAATAGCTGAAATGATAGTCATACTGTATATACATCCTCTGGTAGAACGCGGAAAGTCAAAAAGATTTGCCATGACCCTCTACCGACACAGTTCATTGCCATGACCCTCTACCGACACAGTTCATTGCTGGTGGGGGCTGAACTGGAGGAGGAGGAGGACATTGGAGCACAAGCAGAGTCTGGTGCAATTTGTGGTTTTTCTACTCAGGTGACAGGAGAGGAGGAGCAGGAGCATCCGGAGGAGGTAGAAGACGAGGCAGATGCACCATGGCAGTATACTGTGGATATGGAGGCCGAGAGTCCCTCAGAGTCACTTGCGCAGATGGCTCGCAGCATGCTGCTTTGCCTAACTAGTGACAGTTGAATAGTCAACATCCGGCATAGGGATGACTTTTGGCTCTCCACCCTCTTGGACCCTCGCTACCGGTCCAAAATGAGTGACTTTTTTCCTGCTGCTGAGAGGAAGGAACAACTGGCATACTAACTAAGCACACAGTTGGCCGCTGCCTATCTGCGCCATTGTTTATCCTCTGTCAGGTCTGACCTGGGGATTCCTGGCAGTCATTGCTCACGTACTACTACCACGGCTGCTGTGGGGAGCTGGGGGGGTAGGAGCAGTAGCAGTTCCATCAACAGTCGCTTAAGTCTGGATTCCTTAATGAGAAATTTCCTTCACCCGCCTTGTGAGGAGGGTAGCCGCCACCAGCAGCAGCAGCAGGACATGAAGCAGATCCTGCACCAGCAGGTGGTGGCCTACTTGGACAGCATTTTACCACCTGAGGTAGAGGATCCCATGGACTACTGGGCAGCCAAATTTGATGCGTGGCCGCAACTAGCGGAGTTTGCAGTAGAGAAGCCTGTCCTGCCCGGCCAGTAGTGTGGCATCAGAGCGGGTGTTCAGTGCGGCGGGGGCCATCGTTACCCCTAGGAGAACTCGCTTGTCCACCCGTAATGTGGAGAGACTGACCTTTGTCAAGATGAATCAGGCTTGGATCGGCCAGGATTTCAACTCACCAATGCCTAATGCATCAGATTAGATCAGCCATGATGCCTCCTCCAAACGTTGAGAGATGAGTCGGGGTTCTAACTACCTGCCTCAGCTACTATTCTAATGCTGCCACCCGCCTGATGCAACACATCTACTGCTAGTTGCACCATCTGCCTCCTACTATCTTTACCAGGGACTGGAATTGTCTGCCACTTCCACACTATATCATGGTGCCACTCTGCAGGTTCCTGCTGCTTCTGATGCCACCTTCACATTATATCATTATGGCACTCTGCGGGCTCCTGCTGCTTCTGATGCCGCCTTCACACTATATCATTGTGCCACTCTGCGGGCTCCTGCTGCTGCTTCTGATGCTGCCTTCACACTATATCATTGTGCCACTCTGCGGGCTCCTGCTGCTTCTGATGCCCCCTTCACACTATATGATTGTGCCACTCTGCCGCTCTTGCTGCTTCTGATGTTACCTTCACACCATATCATTGTGCTACTCTGCGGGCTCCTGCTGCTTCTCATGCCACCAACACACTATATCATTGTGCCTCTCTGTGGGCTCCTCCTGCTGCTGCTGCTACTGATGCCACCTTCACACTATATCATTGTGCCACTCTGCAGGCTGCTGCTGCTTCTTATGCCGCCTTCACACTATATCATTGTGCCACTCTGCCGCTCTTGCTGCTTCTGATGCCACCTTCACACTATATCATTGTGCCACTCTGCGGGCTCCTGCTGCTTCTGATGCCACCAATACACTATATCATTGTGCCACTCTGTGGGCTCTTCCTGCTGCTACTGATGCCACCTTCACACTATATCATTGTCCCACTCTGCGGGCTCCTGCTGCTGCTTCTGATGCCACCAACACACTATATCATTGTGCCACTCTGCCGCTCTTGCTGCTTCTGATGCCACCCTCACACTACACTATATCATTGTGCCACTCTGCGGGCTCCTGCTGCTTCTGATGCCCCCAACACACTATATCATTGTGCCACTCTGTGGGCTCCTGCTGCTGCTACTGATGCCCACACTAACGATGCTGAGTTGCGGACGGTAGGGCTTTGTTCGAGCGTTGCCCCACAGGTATGAACCCCCGGGTCTCCCGGTGCCAATCTCGAGAGCCTGATGACTTCCCAGGGCTGAGTGGCTCCATGAAGACGTTTTGGGAGCGCCATTTTCCCGGTTCCCGCCCCCGTCCGCAGACGGCTGAGGCTACCAGTAACGGCTGATTCCTCTGGAGGAACTCGGAGCCAGGGGGGCAATGGCAGTTCCATTGACCAGTCTCTTTTATCAGGACCCATGTGTGTGGGTGCCGCTGTAGGGTGCTGGGTTGCTATTAAGCGGCCGGGGCCCCTGGCAGCCGGACATATTGTCAGCGGACGACGTCCTTCTCACTTCTACTGGCCAGGCCCCTTTCCATTCCTCGCCTTGATAAATTTATATTTTCACTCACTGAATTATAAATATATACCCTTGCATCCCGTATTTCACTTTTATATATGTCCCTCCAAAACTAAATGTTACAGTGCTTAACAAATTATTATTTATATTCACGGCTCTCTCTTATTAAGAGTACAGTTAGCCTTTTATTTATATACATCCACTATTTTTATACTGAAAAACGTCACTCCACGATTAAATATAGCACAGGCCTAGACCCACCCCCCCAAAATCAATTATATGTTATATGCCCCCTCCGTTTATAGTCTGTTTCATACAAACTCGTGCGCAATGTCACTGAAGTTGATCCAGTGTCCAAGCCTCCCTCTTTAATCAGTATGTACACACGCACATCTTATTTAATTACAAGTAAATGTGAACAGCAGTGCCCCCTTTTAATAATTTACATAGAGAAGAGCCGGCCTTCACTTATTATTTCTGTATATATATATAAATATACAACACACGACGTTTAAACAGGCACCCCATTGATACTCTATATCATAGTGCCCTCTTATTTAGCTGAAGACCGCGCCATTTAAAATGAAAACAGTAAAAATCTTACCTACCCTACCCCAGTGGCTCACTCTTTTCCAGGCTTCTCTTCTCCTTAGCTTTCAGTGAAGTACATGCGGCGAACTCTGTACATTATTGCACCACAGCGTGCATCATGGAGGAGAATGAGCAGGCAGAGTCATCTTTTCCGTGCTTTCTCTCAAAATCAATGCGATATGTGTCTGAAAAGAGCACAATTCCCAATGATTCCCTCACTCAGCCTCATGGATAACTATTAGCTGACTGCCATACTGGCGCGGGGCCTGGGTTCAACCACTGCGATTGCAATCACTATAGCCCTGCTTAAAACTGCACTGTTTTCACCACCTACTCATCAGTCTATTAATCTATTTTTTTTCTTTAATGCTACAAGCTAAAAACTCTAAATTTATTTTGGTCACTTATATGAGTCTTTTTTTTTGCAGGACAAATTTTTAGTTTTTCAATGGTCACTTTTTAGTTCATATGTCATACTACTAAAACTAAACTAATTTAAAAAATGACTAACATACCATACTCACCTACTACTTCTCTGACGTACCCGAAGTGCAATTGTCCGAACTGGAGCACTGTGCTGCATTCCACGTAAATCGTGCGGGAGATATCCGTGCATGTGTCGCTTCCCGTCTTCAGGTCCTGCCCAGGGTTCACCGTTTCTTCTCTTTGGTGCTGTTAAGTGCTGTGAATCTTGTCGAACACCAATTTGAATGTTAATCCACACTCCGAATCAGTAGGATTGTCACGCGGCCCCCGCATTTGCTGCCGCTAAAAGCCGGCGCAGCTGTCCAGAATCCGCGTGTGACATAAACTCCCTGTTAAATAGCTGTACAGCCACCAAGTCCCTCAAAAACTGTGGGAAGTTCCGGCGGAAATGCGATCCGCGGACCCTTTAATAAATCCCCCATGTCTTGGTGCTCGGGCTGTTAATATTCAGCCTCTATGTAACGTCACCTGCTCTCCAGCATGAATACACAATGTATAATTAAAAGCCCGGAGTGCAACACTGCTGGCGTTCTTTTATGGCAGGCAATCCCAGTGTGTCAAGTGGTTTAAGAAGGACCAGTTTCCCGGATTAGGAAGAGTAGTAGGAGTATGGTGTGTAGGTTTTTAGTTGATCTTTAAGTGTATATTTCCTTTAACCTTTTCTGTGTACTGATGATTTTAAACAATGGTTTTTTTTCTAATAAACACTTATCTGACACATAATAAAAACACTTTCTTTGACATCAATATGAATAAATTTTTTTTTATTACCAATTTCCACATATTATATCTTTTTTGGGTAGAAAACTTTTCGCATTGTCATTTCCACGAGCCCAAATTTTTGTTTTTGTTTTTTTTTGCACAAAACCTGGTACAACCTTGGGGTTCATTGATTACTTTCAATAGATATTTCTTGTGGTATGTATGATTTGTAAAATGTCAATTCAGGCATGTTTGCTGTAAGATTTCACATGAGGCAGGATAATACTTTATATTTTTTAGCCTTGGGTGGTCGGGAAGTGGAAATAACCAAACATGGTGCTTTGACTTCTTATTTTAAAAGGGTTTGGCGTTTTTTGTGATTGCTGTTTCTTTTTTTCTTATTTGTTTTTTACAGATTTAGTCTTTTACAGATTTACCAGTTTTTTTTTATTTTTTTAAATTATTATTTACTTTTGCCACAAGCAGACACGACATAAGATTGTTTTGATCTCTTGATCTACTGTAATATATAATTCACTGGTCAGTTTATGTTAGCATGATCCATTAACCCCTGCATCACATCTACAGGATGCCATGGGTTTACAGAGGCAGCCACTTAGAATCCAAGGTCCACGTTTGACTGCTTGTCTACGGGGTTTCACACCAAAATCGAGCTTTTTCTGATCTATGAGTCTCGAATGTCTGTACGAGCTGTAAAAACACAGCAAGCATTGTACAGCAGCAATGCCCAGCAAACTTATGATGGCAGGGGTTAGAAATCTGTGCATCAAGAAGGAATCGCCCTGAGTGGCCGCTGTAAAAAACTTGTGGTAAAACCACCTGTCATTAAGGGTTAATATACTGTATTTAATGCATATTTTACTGTTGTTGCAAAACATATAACACTGCTTTTTTAAAGCGAGCTTACCCTAAAACTGGGATCATTATTTCTTAGTTTTTTACTTTTTACATTCTCCCCCATATAGTTCAAACACCCCAGGTAGAACATGGGCGAATGTTAAAATTCATTTCATCCAAGATATCAACCGAATTTTTTGAAAAAATTCGATTCGACCAAAACATCGAATCAAAACGACATCAACGTTAGAAAACAGGCATTCTGGACTGCAAGAGCCGTTAGGTTGTTGGTAGAACATGTGACCATGCTTAAAATATGTTATAGGAGGCGTGGTTGGTCTTCAACAATGCTGTTTTTAGTATGACATGCCAGACAGCCACTGCTCTTAAAGCGCTTCCTCTCACTTCCATGTGCACTTACATAGGCAACCTCCCCAAATAAGCGAAGCGGGACGGAAACGCAGCCTCGAGCAAGTGGTAACGTCTGTCAGCTCAGAAAGGACTGAGCTGGGGCCAGGATCCACCTATAAATCAAAGAGGCACTCTTTTTAAACTGACAATCAATGATTTTCCATAGATTCCGACAGAACCGTCTGTTTCTGTTAACCAATGCGGAGATACATGTGGAAAGCCCCCCAAAACGAGTGCAGAGGATTTCGGAGTAATTTTGCATTGACGTCACTGATCAGTTTGCCCTTCTTTCTTCACGCGTCGTCAGTGTCCTGTTTACATCGGTAATAATCCATCAGTATTGCTAAAGCCAAAAACAAACAGGAGTTGCTTCCAGAATAGAGAGTAGCGAGCCAATGGAGATACTTGCATGTCCTCGTGTGTCTTGTATTCCCTCCTGCTTTTGGCATCAATCCTGAAGCTTTTTCATCCTCCTTTGACAGGATGAAATGAGGGGGAGAAACAAAATGTGGCAACGTCATAGAGTGATGGAGGCCTAAAAACAGCATTATGGAAACCACAGGTGTTTCCAGGGAGACACGGTCCGTTGGCAAGCGTATGAGTAGCTGCGGAGTGGCACAATGAACAAATTTATGGAGGGTGGCGGGAAAACATGGTCAGCCACCAAAGTGGCACATGATAAAGTGTGGGAGGTGGTGGCGTGCAGCAGAAGCAAGCATGAGCCCACAGTGGCAGCAATCATGGTGGCAGCAACAGGATAGCCACAGGTGCACATGATTTAGCTGTGGAGGTGGCAATCAGCAGCAGGACCCACAGGTGTGTCAGAAACATGGGCCAGTAAAAGGGAAAGACCACAGAGGGTCCACAATTATATATTGTGGAGAGGCAATAGCACACAGAGAGTCAACAGTGTTAGCAACTAATGGGCAGCAAACAGGGAAAGCCACAGGATAGAGTGTGACGTTGGCATCAGAAGCAGCCGCAGCAGGAGCCCCAAGGCACAAGATATAGTGTGAAGGTGGCATCAGAAGCAGCAAGGAGGCTGCCCAGAGTGGCACAATGATATAGTGTGATGGTGGCATCAATGAAGCAGCATCGCAAGCATAGGAGGCCCGCAGAGTGGCACACTTATATAGTGTTAGAGTGCATCAGCAGCAGGATGACGCACAGAGTGGCACATGATATCGTGTGAGTGGCATCAGAAGCACAGGAGCCTGCAGAGTGGCACATGATAATATGTGAAGGTGGCATCAGAAGCCTGCAGAGTGGCACAATGATATAGTTTTAAAGCTGGATCAGAAGCCAAGCGGAGCTGCAGAAGTGCACATGATTAGTGCTGGTGGCTGGCATCAGAAATCAGCAGGCCTGCAGAGTGGCAGCATGATAGTGTGTTGGTGGTATCAGAAGAGCAGCAGCACAGCGCAGCCAAAGTGGCAACAATGATATAGTTGTGAAGGTGGACAGGAGAACCTGTCAGCAGGCTGGAGATGCTGTTAGGTCACATCATGTCTACACACCACGCCCCCCGTCCCATCTCCGCTCTGTATATTAATCGCGTCTGTGTTCTTAAAGAAACAGACGCGATTAATTTCATGGTGGGTGATTCGGGCGTTACTGGGTGCCCGAATCACCCACATTACAGACGCCCAGGGTGCCGCTCTAATCAAGGCTCGGGCATCTGCCGCCTGAAGCGAGATTTTCATCTCGCCTCATGGCAGATGCGGCCCTGCTTGTCAGGCTGCGTTTCCGCTTCGCTTATTTGGGGAAGTTTGCCTATGTAAGTGCACATGGAAGTGAAGAGTGAAGCGCTTCTAAGAGCAGTGGCTGTCATGTGCATGTCATACTAAAACACAGCATTGTTTGAAGACCAAACCACGCTCCCTATACATATTTAAGCATGGCACAATGTTCTACAACACCCTACAGGCTCTCTGCAGCCAGGAAATGCCTGTTTTCTAACGTGATTCGTTTTGATTCGATTCGTTTTGGTCGAATCGAATTTTTTCAAAAAATTCGGTGATTCGGGATGAAATGAATTTTAACAAATTCGCCCATTTCTACCTGGGGTGTTTGAACTATATGGGGGGAAAATGTAAAAAGTAAAAAAAATATAGAAATAATGATCCCAGTTTTAGGGTAAGCTCTGCTTTAAGAACAGCAGTGTTATATGTTTGCAACATTACAGTAAAATATGCATTAAATACAGTATATTAACCCCTTAATGACCATGTGTTTTTACCACAAGTTTTTACAGCAGGCACTCAGGGCGATTCTTCCGATGCGACAGCTTTCTAACCCACTGCATCAGAAGTTTGCTGGGCATTGCTGCTGTCAATGCTTGGCTGTGTTTTTACAGCTCAGTACAGACATTAGCACTCAAGATCAGAAAAGCTCAGATTTGGTTGTTGAACCCCTTAGACAAGCAGTCAAATGTGGACCTTGGATTCTAAGTGGCTGCCTCTGTAACCCATTGGCATCCTGTAGATGTGATTGCAGGGTTAATGGAATGCCTAACATAAACTGACAGTGAATTATATATTACAGTAGATCAAGAGATCAAACAATCTTATGTCAGTGTCTGCTTGTGGGACAAAGTAAATACATAATTTAAAAAAATTAAAAAAAAACTGTAAATCTGTAAAAGACATAAAATCTGTAAAAAACAAATAAGAAAAAGAAACAGCAATACACAAAAAACGCCAAACCCTTTTAAAAATAAGAAGTCAAAGCACCCATTTTTTGGTATTTCCACTCCCGTACCACCCAAGGCTAGAAAACTATAAAAGTATTTATCCTGCTCAGTGAAAATCTTAAAGCAAAAACAAAGCCTGAATTGACATTTTAAAATCATACATCACACAAGAAAATATATTGAAAGAAATCAAATGAACCCCAAGGTTGTACAAGTTTTTTGTGCAAAAAAAAATAATCCCTAACAAAAATTTGGACTCGTGGAAAATGACAATGCAAAAAGTTTTTCTCCCCAAAAAGATATAATTGTGGAAATGTTGGTAATTAAAAAAAAATGTATTCATATTGATGCAAAGAAAGTGTTTTTATTTATGTTGCATGATAAGTTTTATTAGAAAAAAACCCATTTTTTTAAAATATACAGTACAGAAAAGGTTAAAGGAAATATACCACTAAAGTCAACTAAACTTAAACTACACATACTCCTCTTCACCTTAATCCCGGAACTGGTCTTCTTTAAACTTGACACACTGGGATTGCCTGCATAAAAAGAAGCCCAGCATGTCTGGCACTCCGGGCTTTTAATTATTCATTGTGTCTTCATGCTGGAGAGGCAGGTGACGTTACATGAGAGGCATGAATAATTAACAGCCCGGAGCACCAAGACATTGGGGTTTATTTACTAAGGGTCCGCGGATCGCATTTCCGCCGGACTTCCCAACATTTTGGGGATTTGGTGGCTGTGACAGCTATTTAACAGGGAGTTATGTCACACGCGGATTCTGGAGCAGCTGCGCCGGCTTTTATGTGGCAGAAATCGGGGGCCGCTGGACAATCCTACTGATTCGGAGTGTGGGATTTAACATTCAAATTGTGTCGCAAGATCAAGCACTTACATGCACCAGGAAGAAGAAGGTGAACCCTGGCGGACCTGAGCCGGGAAGCGACACATGCAGGATATCTCCCGCACGATCTTAGTGGACTGCAGCACAGTGCATTCCAGTCGGACAATGCACTTCGGGTAAGCGCAGAGAAGTATAGGTGAGTATGTGTAGTTTCATTTTAAATTAAGTTTAGTTTAGTAGTATGACATATGAAACTTAAAAGTGTACCATTGAAAACTAAAATTTGTCCTGCAAAAAAAAAGACATCTAAAGTGACAAAAAAAATTTTAGTTTTAGCTTGTAGGCATTAAAGAAAAAAAAAATAGATTAATAGACTGATGATTAAGGTGGAAAACAGGTGCAGTGTTAAGCAGGGGTATAGTGATTGCAATCGCAGTGGGTGCAACCAGGCCCCGGCCAGATGGCAGCTAATAGTTCCATGAGGCTGATGAGGAATCATTGGAATTGTGCATCTTTCAGACACATACGCAATTGATTGTGAGAGAAGCACAGGAAAAGATTACTCTGCCTGCTCATTCTCCATGATGCAGCTGTGGTGCAATAATGTACAGTAGTTGCGCCGCCATGTACTTCACTGAAAGCTAAGGAGAAGAGAAGCCTGGAAAAAGAGGAAGCCACTGGGTGGTAGGTAGGTAATATTTTTACTGATTTTCATTTAAATGGCGCAGTCTTCAGGCTAAATAAGAGGGCACTATATATAGAAGTATCAATGGGGTGCTGTTAAAACGTGTGTGTGTATATATATATATATACAGAATATAAATAAGTGAGGCTGCTCTTCTCTATTTAAATTATAAAAGGGGCACTGCTTTCACATTTACTGTAATTAAATAAGGTGCTGTGTTACATACTGATTAAAAGAGGGAGGCTGCGACTCCTGGATCAACTTTCAGTGTACTATTGGCCACGAGTTGTATGAAACAGACTATAAACTGATGGGGGCATATAAACATATAAATTGATGGGGGGTGCTAGGCCTGTGCATAAATTAATTGTGGGTCGTTTTTGCAGTATAAAAATAGTGGGTATGTATATAAATAAAAAGGCTACTGTATATTAATAAGAGAGAGCCTGAATATAAAATAATTAATTTGTTAAGCACTGCATGCATTTAGTTTGAAGGGACATATATAAAATGAAATAAGGGATGCAATGTATATATTTATAATTCAGTGAGTAAAATATAAATTTATCAAGGGAGTGGCCTGGCCAGGGAAGTGAGCAGTCGCACGCTGCACTAGCTCCCGCTGTGCCCAGGGCCCCTGCCGCGTTAATAGCTCACCCAGCACCTACAGCGGCACCCACACACATGGGTCCATGATAAAAGAGACTGGTCAAGACTCCATCTGCCCCCCTGCTCCGAGTTTCCTCCAGAGGAATCAGCCGTTACCTGGTAGCTCAGCCGTCTGCGACGCGGGAATCCGGGAAAATGGCGGCTCCCAACCCGTCTTCATGGAGCCCTCAGCCCCTGGGAAGTCCAGGCTCCTCGGATTGGCACCGGTGAGACCCGGGGGTTCATACCTGTTGGGGCAGACGGCTACACACAGAAGCCCTCCACTCCGCAACTCAGCCCCTACAAGACCCTACAACACGCGGTGCCGCCGGTCTCCTCTGCCATCTTGGCCGCGGCACACGTGTGCATCGGATCGGAGAGGAACATGCCGCACGTGGCAAGCCCCGAAAGCCCCGGGAAGGTCCCTCTGCAGGCGGAGAGGGCTGTCTCCCGGGAGGATACCCAGCAGCCATGTGCGGCGGCCACAACGGGAACCTCAATACATCGTGCGGTGGAGCAGCCGCAGTCAGTCCCGGCACACGAGGCATGCTACAAGCCAGGCTCCTCTCAACGATGCCCTATCTCAAAACATCCCAACGGGGGAAGCTCTCCACACATCAGAGGTGGGTGACAGCTGAGATCCATTACCCCCTAGCTGGAGGGGGTTCCTCCTCTCCCCCCCTATTGACGTCTCCAGCTACACAGTCCCCTCCGGAGACTCAGGGGACGACGCAGAGAATAGGGGAAGGAGAAACAATATCAGGATACGTGGTCTCCCTGAATCAGTCGAATCAGCTCACCTTCATGCCGTGCTCCAAACTATCTTCAATTCTGTGCTGGAAGTCCCGGCAGATACTCCTGTGGAACTGGACAGAGCCCATAGAGCCCTACAGTCCGAACCGGATGCCAAAGGTCACCCCCGGGACGTTATGTGTAGGGTACAACGCTACCAATTGAAGGAGGCTATTATGTCAAGGGCCAGGGCTCTGGAACAAGTTACCTATCAGGGATCAGTCCTCCAACTTCTCCCAGATTTATCGAGATTAACACTCCTTAAACGAAAAGCCCTCCGTCCATTCTTGGATCAGCTACGCCAAAAAGGAATACAATATTCTTGGGGATTCCCTTTTCATCTTCAGATCCGCCATGCAGGAAACATCTACCCCTCCGAGGTGCCACAAGTAGCTGCCGCCTTGGATATTCCTTTAGCCGGCTCTCCCGGACTGGCCGGCTTTGCCGGTCCCCATGGACCCGTTGCACCTACCTCGTCCTCCACGGCGGCCAGGAGGAGAAAGGGGAAACGGCCCAGGAGGGCCACGCAGAAGACGGCGACGCCAGGCTGGCCCTCATCGAACGAGCATCAAGCTCGGACAAGTGTGTTCGCTCATCTCTAGTCTCAAAAAAGAAAGAAGAGACAGGAAGAAAAATAAAGATAAATTACCCCTTAGTGACTTTTGTTATGACCCCTTAGTGGTTTTGTTATTCATATGTCTGCAATTTCACAAGATACATAACTGGAAAGTTTTTTTACATTGTATTGTAAGATCAATATTATTTTACTACAAAAAAATTAAATCTACATTTCGATTAAAGTATTTCCCATATTGTGCAAGTGTATGCCACTAGTACTTTGGCAGCTGGCCTGGAATGTGGGGTTTAGAGAAAACATGCATTCTGGGGTGCTATTTTGTTATATAATCTGGCTGTCAGACTGGTAACTCCCAGTGAATCTGGCCAATAAATAGTGGAAATATCCAATAGCAAGAGCAAGAGAAAAGTCTTCAAGCTTGGTCAAACCAACTTGTCAGTGCTGGATTGAGCCCCAATACACAGGCCAAAAGTATGCATCAAAAACACATGTGCTAAACAGGATATGTTTGAACAATTATTTATGTACTGTATGTATTCCAGAATTTTACTTAGACATAACATGACACCACAAAAAGCAGAACAAAACAAGAATTAAGGAAATCCTGAACGTGATAACTTGACAGTGGATTTATTTAGTGGAGGCTATTCTTGTTCTGAATTTAATAATGCTTAATGACAAAACTGCATTCATCGAAGGGAATGGTAAATATAAATAGTTTACAAGTGGATCATTTTTAAAGTAATTGCTTGTGCTTCTCAGGGTCTTTTTTTATTATGGAGCAGGTAGATCAAGAATAAAATTAGAAAGAATTGTCCTCTAAATTGTGGAATGAAAAAGTGGATCTGTCACATATACCCACAAGTGTATTAAATGTATGACTTACACATTTAAAGCCTCCAACAGGTAACCATGGTCTAGGTTGTATTAATTTTAATGGAAAGCTTATAAAGTACCCTACACAATAATATTTTTACACGTAGAGATGAACATACTATTGCTACGCAGATTCAAGTGAACTTTTCATTTTCTTTCTAGCACCCACATTTGTAGACGAATTAGTCGGGATCAGCAGTATCTGACATTATAATCCTCACTACTGTCAGAGAGTAGGATTTGGGAGGTGCATGTGTTATGCTAATCTTCTCTGACAAGTAGAAGGTTATCATAAAATACACCCCCTCTTCTGCTCCAGCTTCTCCTCTCTGACAGTAGAGAGGACTGATATCTCAGCAACAGTGAGATCTAGAAAGAAAATTCAAATTGCCCCTGAATCTATGTAGCAGCCCAGTTATCTTTACATGTTTATTAGGAGTTGTGCTTCTTTATTTTAGCTATAAAATTAACTTTGGTTTGGCTTTGGTTAATAAACGACCCTCCAAGCTCTTCTCCCTTGTCTTCCTGCTCTTTCTGATGAAAATCCTGCAAAAGCAGTGAGTATTAGGTTTGGTCTGCTGCAATATTAATAGCGCAGGGCAGGTGGGGGGAGCTCAGAATAGGAGGTATGGAGGAGAATTACTTCAGAGGGCATGTAGTAGCCAGAGCCCTCTTGAAGCACTTGTACTTCATTTGAATAAATATTGATTTTATTTTAAACCTAAAATACAGGAGCACAGCTCCAAAAACCATAAGGGGCGGTGTCACATCCTACCTTTGTGTGGAGACAGGTGGTGGTACAGGCTGATCAAATTGAAGCAGCAGAGGGAACCTCAGGTGTCTGCAGACTTTGTGGTGTTTCAATGACTTCAGCTCATGTTTACATTGCAAGTGCCTGGTCATACATGTGGTGTTCAGATTGTCTTTATGGACTGGTAGCACAGAATGCAAATAAAACGTGTTCTGCCCCACTGCAGACACCCTGTGGGATGGTCTTTGTTTGCTGG
Source organism: Engystomops pustulosus (assembly GCA_019512145.1). NCBI lineage: Eukaryota > Metazoa > Chordata > Amphibia > Anura > Leptodactylidae > Engystomops > Engystomops pustulosus. Next base: position 88,606,692 of record CM033642.1, on the reverse strand, counting down.
GTCCCTGGGAACGCTGGACAGTAGCAGGTAACAAGTGGCTAAGGGCTCGCTGCTGCACCTCAGCACCTTTTTGCTTGTTCTGCTAGATGCCTGAGCCTTCCTGATCAGCACCTCTGCATCTGATTTATAACTGCCTTCAGAACATGTAGGGTCTTGGACAGTGATGGTGAACCTTTTGGAGATAGAGTGCCAATACTTCAACCAAAACTCACTTGTATATCGCAAAGTGCCAACATGACAATTTAAGCAGTAACTTATCGACCCATACTATATCACAGGTTTCAATCGTATTGGCGTCCTAAATTCACCAATATAATAGAAATATGATGGAGAAATTTGAATTGTAGCTTCCTTGCAGGGTCCCCTGAAAAGGAACAATCCGGTTTCCAAGAGCAGGAGCTCCAAAAATAATCTCTCTCTATCCATACTTTCTATTCCTCCTGTAGTCCTGGCAGTCAAGGATTATGCTTTAAAATGGCGCTGAGCATGGCATATCCTGGGCTCTATTGGACTGCAGGAGGAAGCCCTGAGTCCTGTCTGGCAAACTCTGTGTTGGGGTGAAGGCTTGGGTGCCCACAGAAAGGGCTCTGAGTGCCACCTCTGACACCCATGCCATAGGTTCGCCACCACTAGTCTAGGACCTCATCTTCAGCCCACACTTCTTTGCCCACCGTGACCTCTCCGCTGCCCTCCTTCTCCATCTGGAGATCGCAGAAAGCCATAGCAGTTGGCATTTGTGTGTTATCACCTGATGGTCCACCATCCACACCCTCATACTCCAACACAAGATCTTAGGAATTTTTCAACTCTATGTCTGGGGCAGGGGAAGGTGGATGGATGGGACACAGATTCTCAGCTAAGAAAGTTATCTAACAGCATGAGTTACTGCTTCATGGCTCAGATATAATATAGTGTCTGCCCCTGTTTTTTGTCCACATTTGCATATATAAAGTGCCTTTGGAGCTTACACATGTTTTTATTATGTTTGTGTTGACAATTGTATCACAGTCGCATTTTATGTTACAGTTTTTAATACATTAAGAGGCGTGGAAGGATTTGTTTCTAGTTTGTGACACATTTTTTATTGAGATGCAACACAATTCTGTTGCAACAGCATAAAGCAAAATGTATTAAGAAAAAATTGGTACAACTGTGTGCATATCCTGAAAACTGACCTCATTAATTAAATGCATGTTTAAGTATTAAATAATGTGACGCAAGTTGAACAAAGCAAGTGTAAAGAAAACGAATGCACAGTGCACCAGTTTTATTTTGTCGGAGACGGCTTTGCAGTTTTGTAGGCGGGTGAGGAGGAGGGCTCTGCACATTCCACAAGGGATGGATGTGGTGAAGATAATCCCATGAAAGTTGAGACACAGGGGCAGATTTACTTACCCGGTCCATTCGCGATCCAGTGGCGCGTTCTCTGTGGTGGATTCGGGTCCGGCCGGGATTCATCAAGGTAGTTCCTCCGACGTCCACCAGGTGGCGCTGCTGCACTGAAAAGCATCGGAACACACTCGAGTTCACCGGGCCGGACCAAGTGAAGGTAAGCGCGTCCCAAGCGACACTTTTATTGTTTTAAATGTGGCGGTTTTTCCGAATCCATCGGGTTTTCGCTCGTCCACGCCCCCCGATTTCCGTTGCCCGCGCCGATGCGCCACAATCCGATCGCGTGCGCCAAAATCCCGGGGCAATACAGGGGAAATCGGCGCAAATCGGAAATATTCGGGTAACACGTCGGCAAAACGCGAATCGAGCCCTTAGTAAATGACCCCCACAGTGTGCTATGGAATTAACCAAAGCCTCAACTTTGTGTGACCTATTGAGAACTACCAGTATACGATGTATACGCTGCACATGATGGCAATACTTGGAGCAGAAGAACTTGGAGCAGGCAGAGATGGAACATGTCCTATCCCAGCATTACCAGTTCCAGCAGTAGCATCAGCACCACAATATCCCTGTCCACCATCATAACCTGAAGTACCATTAGTGGATATAGGTAAAATAATAAAAATGACACCACCAGTACTGTATGACACAAAAATATCACAAAAAGAGTGATAGTATAAGTTGATAATGATGCAGATAAACTCTAGAAAATCCAAAAGGAGACTCTTTTCTACTAATAAATTCTGGATTTTATATATTTAATTTTCGCCTGGATGTTGGAGTCTCCTTTTGGATTTTCTAGAGTTTATTCTGCTGCTCCCACATTGCTCTCCCTGCACCAGTTACCCATGTATATCGCTGATTAGGGAGGTGAGCAGAACCACTTTTTTCACACATTGATACAGATGCTTGTATATTGGTATTATAAGCTTACACTGATGCAAATACTTTCACTGACACAAATACATAAAATAATGGTATTTTAACACTGGATAATGCTGGGACTGCAAACTATACTGTTAGAGGCACTGAATGTAGAAGAAAGAAACAAGTGAGGGGCACTACGCTTCATGAATCATCATCCCAGGTAACCCATTGCTGGAGTGCTAGACATGAAAGCTTAGAAATGGCATAGGGAGGTGCTCAGCTTTAATGATGACACATCTTTAAAACATGTATATACGGAGTAAAAGGAAAAGAGCTGGCACTCACCGTCTGTATAAAATGTTCAATCTTTATTCCGATACGCTTTAAAAATCTTCGCTGCGGGAGAAGAGGATATAGCAGGAGCCCACAAGAGGCCACAAGATTTTTTAAAGCATATTGGAATAAAGATTGAACATTTTATACAAACGGTGAGTGCCAGCTCTCTTCCTTTTACTCTGTATATACTGTTACAGGGCATTTAATATTTTGATGGAACTGTAAAGTATATTGCAACAGCACCTTTAAGATTTTGCTGGAACTGCAACTATACTATGAGAGAGCCATTAAGATTTTGAAGAAACTGCAAACTATGCTGCAAAAGCACCTTTAACATTTTGGTGGAATTGCAAGCTACGCTGTAACAGCCCCTTTAAAATTTTGATGGAACTGCAAACTAAACTGCAACAGTCCCTTTAAGATTTTGATGAACTGGAAACTATACTACAACAGCACCTTTAAGATTTTGGTGGAACTGCAAACCATACATCAACAGCACCTTTACGATTTTGATAGAACTGCAAACTATACTGCAAGTCCCTTTAAGATTTTGATGGAACTGGAAACTATACTACAACAGCACCTTTAAGATTTTGCTAGGACTGCAAACTATGCAGTGACATCCCTTTAAGATCTTGAATGAACTGCGAACTATACCCCAACAGCACCTTTAAGAAATTGCTGTAACTGAAAACTATATAGCAACAGTCCCTTTTAGATTTTGATGGAACTGCAAACTATACTGCAACAGCACCTTTACGATTTTGATGGAACTGCAAACTATACTGCAACAGAACCTTTAAGATTGTAATGGAACTACAAACTATACTGCAACAGCAAGAAATAATTTAATAGAGAATGTAGCACCTTCTGTGAAGAGAACTGCATACAATGGACTCGGATGGATCCAAAATGCACCCGAAAAGTTAAAATGTATACTGCTCTTGGGCGGTGACTCGGCGTCCTCGTGGAGATTATATGCATATTTTATATGGTTTTTATCGGAATTGGCACTGGTAGAAATTAAAGGACCAGGAGAGAAAATGTAGCAGCCTCGTGTATGAATAGTGACTTATTCTCATCTGAAATGTCACCAGTCGGGGGAGTGGCCTGGCCATGGAAGTGAGCAGTCGCACGCTGCACTAGCTCCCGCTCTGCCCAGGGCCCCTGCTGCTTTAATAGCTCACCCAGCACCTACAGCGGCACCCACACACATGGGTCCAAGAAAAAAGAGAGTGGCCAAGACTCCATCTGCCCCCCTGCTCCGAGTTTCCTCCAGAGGAATCATCCGTTACCAGGTAGTTCAGCCGGCTGCGACGCTGGAATCCGGGAAAATGGCAGCTCCCAACTCGTCTTCTCGGAGCCCTCAGCCCCTGGGAAGTCCAGGCTCCTCGGATGACACAGGTGAAACCCGGGGGGTCCTACCTGTTGGGGCAGACGGCTTCACGCAGAAGCCATCCGCTCCGCAACTCAGCCCCTGTAAGACCGTACAACACACGGTGCCGCTGGTCTCCTCTGCCATCCTGGCCGCGGCGCCGGATCAGAGGCCCAGAAAGCTCCGGGAAGGTCCCTCTGCAGGCGGAGAGGGCTATCTCCTGGGAGGATACCCAGCGGCCATGTGCGGCGGCCACAACGGGAACCCCAATATATCGTGCGGCGGAGCAGCCGCAGTCAGCACGTTTCAAACCTGACTCTGCTCAACGATGCCCTATCTCAAACCATCCCAACGAGGAAAGCTCCTCCACACACCAGAGGAGGGTGACAGCGGAGATCCATTACCCCCTAGCTGGAAGGGGTTCCTCCTCTCCCCCCCTATTGGCATCTCCAGCTACACAGTCCCCTCCGGAGACTCAGGGGGTCTCAGTTCCATTCACAGGGGACAGATCCAGTACCCCACATGGGGAATCAGGTCAGGGCGCCCCTAACCCTCTAATCCCTGCCATACTATCAGAATGCAGCCACAGCCATCCTGATCCTGTTAGCCTGTCACAAGGGGGATCTCCCCGGCCTCCCCAGGCACAGTACGCACTGTGGCAACAGAGGCCGCAACATGCACCGCAGCAACCGCTATCTCCTACGGCTTCTCCCGCATGGGATATTTCACCTAAGGCCTTACTACCGAGCTCCCCTGCTCTCTCTCTGAGGTGGTTTCAGGCAACTCAATCTCCAGATGTATCTACATCTCCTCAGCCCTATGTGCCTAGTCAAGAAAGTGCCTCTTCTTACCAGGCCCCTATGTCACCGATATCAGATTCCCAGCAGAATTCTGTGTTTGCTCAAATCTTAGAAGGTCTGTCTGAACTACGCAACCTAAAGACACACTTAAGATCTTTCCCTACCAGGGAAGACATGGAATGTTATGTATCACGTTTAGAGCAATCTTACAGTGCAGAGTTAACAGTGCTGAGAGAAGAAGTTCAACAGCTGCAGGCCAGGGCTGAGGTGGCAGACGCTGCTCAGAATGCTCAACTGGATACACGCTCTCCACTCATGCTTTCCAGATTCAATACTTAACAGACCAGCTGGACGATGCAGAGAATAGGGGAAGGAGAAACAATATCAGGATACGTGGTCTCCCTGAATCGGTCGAATCAGCTCACCTTCATGCCGTGCTCCAAACTATCTTCAATTCTGTGCTGGAGGTCCCGGCAGATACTCCGGTGGAACTGGACAGAGCCCATAGAGCCCTACAGGCCAAACCGGATGCCAAAGGTCACCCCCGAGATGTCATCTGTAAGGTACACCGCTACCAATTGAAGGAGGCTATTATGTCTAGGGCCAGGGCTCTGGAACAAGTTACCTATCAGGGTTCAGTCCTTCAACTTCTCCCAGATTTATCGAGATTAACACTCCTTAAACGAAAAGCCCTCCGTCCATTTTTGGATCAGCTACGTCAAAAAGGAATACAATACTCTTGGGGATTCCCCTTTCGTCTTCAGATCCGCCATGCAGGAAACATCTACCTCGTCAGACACCCCTCCGAGGTGCCGCAAGTTGCTGCCGCCTTGGATATTCCTCAGCCGGCTCTCCCGGACTGGCCGGCTTTGCCAGTCCCCATGGACCCGTTACACCTACCTCGTCCTCCACGGCGGCCAGGAGGAGAAAGGGGAAACGGCCCAGGAGGGCCACGCAGAAGACGGCGACGCCAGGCTGGCCCTCAGGAAGGAGAACAGGGATAGGTCAACCCTGTTTCACTACACCAGAAGATCGAGTATCCTTTTTCAGGGGTGATATACTTTATTGATCGTTATTTAAAAATTTTCTTTTATTGTTAATAATGTACATTTGGGTGCTGGGTTTAACATACTGTTGATTGTTCAGCTATAACTACATTGCTGCGGGGGTCCAGAGCAGAGACACCTTCTCTGGTTAGACTACCCTCCACGTGGGAACGTGTATGCAGCTAGTCTGTATACATATTTATATATTTCCCAAATTACTGGGGATTGCCCCTGTATTGTGTTTGTTTCTTTAACTAGTTTGTTTTTTTCCCCCTTCGGTTACTCCTTTCCTTTTCTGTTTGTGTGAAAGGTCCCCTCCCTGATCTTTTGTATTTTGTCCCCCTTCCCCACCCCCAATCCTCTCTACCCCCACATACTCCCCAGTGTTCAAACCCTTTGCTGTCTTAGACACCTCCCACCCGGGGTCCTAGGTCAGGTCCTACTAACAAACTTAAGATAGAAACTCTGAAGGTAGGCTCTTTGAATGCTAGGGGCCTGAACACCCCTCAGAAGCGGTCACAGATTCTATACAGGATGCATAGACAGGCGGTTCAAATTCTCTTCTTACAGGAAACCCATTTCAAAACGGGCCACCTCCCGACGCTTAGGGACCAATACTTCAGTACATGGTTCCACAGTTCCAACCCAGTGGCGAGGTCCAAAGGTATTTCCATTGCGGTCCACAAATCTCTCTCGCACATTCTTGGGCGAACGGATGGATGGAGAAGGAAGGTATGCCTTTCTAAAGCTGCAAATATTTGGTCAAATATTCACGCTGGCTACTATATATTTACCCAATCGTTCACCTATTGCCATATGTCGGAAGGTTATGGCTGGATTAGCGGAGTTCTCGGAGGGGATGCTGATCATGGGGGGGACTTCAATTTTCCTTTAGATGCCCCAAAGGATACCTCCTCAGGCAAAAGCCACATCCCAAATAGTCAGCTCGGCTCTCTCAGGAAAGACTTACATACCCTCCAACTAGTAGACATATGGAGGATTCTCCACCCTACAGATAGGGATTATACGTATTATTCTTCAGCACACGAGTCTTATAGCCGTATTGACTACTTTCTCACCCACCATAGAGCCCTGACATGGGAACCAGTCGCTAACATAGGTAACATTATCCTCTCTGACCATGCTCCGATATACCTGAGCCTTGTCATCCCCACAATCTCTAAACGACCCTGGAACTGGCGTCTTAATGACCACCTTCTTAAAGACGCTCCCTGCGTACAGGAGATCAAGCAAACTATTAACTCCTTCACTCGCTCCCCTGACCTTACCCCTGAGACACTGCCCTTCAAATGGGGAGCCCTTAAGTGTGAGCTTCGAAGTTGTTTCACAGACCATGGGGTCAGACTAAAAAGAGAGAAAGCGGCCAAACTCAGCTCCTTATTAAAATGTCACCAGTCATGATGGTTTGAAAATCCTGTCGTGTGTACTATTATTGGATTTGAATCTAAAATAAGGATGAAAAATTGAGAAATTGTGGAGCTCCGGTCGATATATACAGTATACATTTTATACTGCAACATCACCTGCAAGATTTTGATGAAAACTGCAATCTATATTGCAACAGTCCCTTCAATATTTTTTATGGATTTTCAAAATAAACTGAGACAGCTCCTTTAAGATTTTGATTGAACTGCAAACTATACAGCAATAGAACTTTTAAGATTTTGAAGGAACTGCAAGGTATGCTATAATAGCACCTTTAAGATTGTAATGAAACTGCAAACTATACTACAACAAAATCTTTAAAGGGGTATTCCAGGAATCGGCATAATTCATATACAAGTGGTCACTCAAAATATAAGCTAATGTGTAATTAGTTGTTATTTAAAATTTTGCTCCCCTCAGCAGAAAATGCTGGTGACATAGACTGTAATGAAGAATTAAAATGCTACTGGCCCTTTAATCAGTCCGTTAATTTCCTCCATGCGGTCCGTCACAGAAAAGAAGATGGCCGCTGGTCACATGTCCACATCACATGTCCTGTACCTGTCTGGGCAGGTCATGTGATCACCACTACGTTTGGCTGTAGTCGGTTGGTTGCAGTGCATCCAGTATGGCCAGTGTTGTGGTGATGGCAGTTACACATCATTACTATGGTAACAGAGCAAGAAAACCTGTTATATCATCACTGGGAGCAGAACATAAGTGGTAGGAGGAGTTACTGAGAACTAAAGGCTCATGGAACTTGTAGTTTCCAGTGGCGGCCATCTTAGTGATAACTCCACCTACTTTAGAGAGGCCATACATTTTGAAAATCATAAAATCATATTATTTTAGCTCCGTTTTGTGTCTAATGACATTGAGTATTGTTGTATTCATTTAGTTATATCATCATGGGTTTTTGTGTTAGACGTTCATATTCCCGGAATACCCCTTTAAGGACATGTCACTGCTATTATAAACAGTCACATGCCCCATACATACCCACAGAAGACAGGCCTGTGGTTGCTAAGGGCTGCAAACTGTTTGATTGGATGCTCAGCATATAAACCAGCTTGCTGCTTTTTCCTCGGGTTTGTAGGTGCCGTAACTACAAAATTAGGGAAAGTCACCCCGACTCCTCACCCACTTCACTATGTTTTACAACAACCTACTAACATGCTCACCCAAAAAGTTATGTATGGCATTCTTCCTTATATTTTAAACTAGACTGTCCTTAATTAAAACTCCAAGAACCATAGCCTAGATAGAGGATTTAACTATGTCTCAAAGTTTTCTTCATTCTGAATAACATTGTATCCAAATCTCCTACTTACTATAATTGTATTATGGCTCAATACAGGCGGTCACCTACTTAAGAACACCCAACTTACAGACAATCCCTAGTTACAAATGGACATCTGGATGTTGATAATTTACTGTACTTTAGCATTGGGCTACCATAAACAGCTATAACAGGTTATTAAAGGTGTCTGCAATTAATCTTTATTGTTAATCCTGGTTCTTATGACAATCCAACATTTTTAAAATCCAATTGTCACAGAGACCCAAAAAAATTTGGCTGGGGTTACAATTATAAAGTATACAGTTCCGATTTACATACAAATTCAACTTAAGAACAAACCTACAGAACCTATCTTTTACGTAAATCGGGGACTGCCTGTACCCTATAATACATGGCTTTCATTAAAAGAAGTCACTCTGCCAATCAGCAGAAGTATGACTGAAGGTGGTCACTAATCAGACTTCATGGCTCCATGTAAAGGAATTTAATTTAATATAATGAATGTCCGTGGACATTTTACAAAAATCCTGTTGAATCACCATTTACTTTTACCATGTAAATTGAATGTTCAAATCCTACATTTTAGTTGGTAGCTTTTTTTCTACAAGTGAATAACCTAGAATCATGTTGCTGTAATTATGTTAAAACAAAATGACAAGATAGTCCCTGCTTAGAAACTCCGGAAACTTAAAACTGGTAATGGACACTTAACACTTCTATGTTTGGATAACAGAAAGAAAGAAGAAATAAATACATTTTCCACTTGCTAAGTCTGGACTGTTATATTGGAGTTCTTGTAGCTGAATATCATTGTAGAGCTGTCTGAAAGTATTGCCAAATTTTATGGTTGGGTAGGCATGCTACAGAGAAATTAGAGTACATGATTTTCATCCATCTAGGGATGTAATGTTACCACTGTACAAGGCATTGGTTCAGCCTCACCTAGGATATGCTGTTCAGTTCTGAGAACCAGTGCATAAAAAGGGTACCCTGGAGCTGGAGAGGGTACAATGAAGAGCCACGAAAATGATAAGGGGTATGGAGGGTCTCAGTTATGAGGAAGATTAAAAGAGATGACTAAGGGACATGATAAATTTGTTAAAATATATGAGTGGTCCATACAAAAATAGGATAGGGTATATATCAAATCAAAAGACACGGGGGTACTGCCTCGTCTGGAGAAAACCAGGTTTAATCGCCAGAGGCAACGAGGCTTCTTCACTGTGAGAAATGTGAAATAGCCTGCCTCAGGACCTGCTCACAGTAGGAACAGCAGACAAGAAGGGCCATCTAAATTACATCTAAATAACATTGATGGTTATATAATATAGAATTTTTCTTCACATCAATTCCTCATCCATGTAACTAGGAATTTAAATAACAAAAATATAGCATTTTGTAACTCATCCCTTTTTGCTGTAGGTTATAGCCATCCCAGCACCATAATTTTGCTTGTGTTTCAATTGTAAGAATTTAAAGGGATAAACAGGTCAGTGAGTCAGTGAGGGGGCAGCCTAAGGTAGCGAATACGGAGAGCCACAAGTTACAAACCTATAGTGAGGATATATGTGCCAGCAAAATGACTATAAATCAAATTTAAAAAATGATGTAGAAAAATTAAAGTGTATGTTCACAAATGCCACAAGTATCACAGGCAAAATGGGTGAGCTTGAGGCCCTGGTGTTAAAGGAACACATAGATGTGGTTGGTGTAGCGGAGACATAGCCAAATGCATCACATGGTTGGGGTTTTAGTATTCAAGGTCTTACACTCTTTCGGAAAGAGAGGGCAAATAGGAGGGGAAATGGTGTATGTCTGTATGTCAGAAGAGACTTAAAAATGATTCTTAATGATACAGTGGTCAATGAAGAGGAGGCTGAAACTTTGTAGAGTGTCACCTATATTAACAGATAAAGTGGGCTGCAAAGGAGGGGTCTGAAGTCATCATGGGAGAGTAATTTCCCAAATATCAATTGGGGTCAAGGTTCTTCTTCATCTGTCAAGGAGAGAACTTTTTGCAGGGTAATTTAACATGCCTTTGGGGGGTCTTTCCCCCACGATTACCCCCCCCCCCCCCGGGGCCGTTTTTGGGGGTAGTGGGGGTGGTGCCGATCATTGCTATGGCAGCCCCGAGGTCCGATAGCTGCCAGTATTGCAGAGTATTATCATGAAGAAGCAATCAGATGATTGCTTTTTCATTCCCCATGGTGGAAATAATAAAAAGTAAAAAAAAATGCTGTTCAATAAAAATAAATTAATAAATCAATAAAAATGCCCATAAGCCCCAAAACATATAAAGAGACATATGATAAGGAAAAAACAATCTCAGAATCGCTTTGATAAGTAACAGTGTTCAACGCCAGGCTGGCCCTCAGGAAGGAGAACAGGGATAGGTCAACCCTGTTTCACTACAGCAGAAGATCGAGTATCCTTTTTAAGGGGTGATATACATTATTGATCGTTATTTAAAAATTCTATTTCATTGTTAATAATGTACGTTTGGGTGCTGGGTTTAGCATACTGTTGATTGTTCAGCTATAACTACATTGCTGCAGGGGTCCAGAGCAGGGACACCTTCTCTGGTTAGACTACCCTCCACGTGGGAACGTGTATGCAGCTAGTCTGTATACATATTTATATATTTCCCAAATTACTGGGGCTTACCCCTGTTTTTGTTTCTTTAACTAGTTTGTTTTTTTCCCCCTTCGGTTACTCCTCTCCTTTTCTGTTTGTGTGAAAGGTCCCCTCTTTGGTCTTTCGTATTTTGTCCCCCTTCCCCACCCCCAGTCCTCTCTACCCCCACATACACCCCAGTGTTAAAACCCTTTGCTGTCTTAGACACCTCCCACCCGGGGTCCTAGGTCAGGTCCTACTAACAAACTTAAGATGGAAGCTCTGAAGGTGGGCTCTTTGAACGCTAGGGGCCTGAATACCCCTCAGAAGCGGTCACAGATTCTATACAGGATGCATAGACAGGGGGTTAAAATTCTCTTCCTACAGGAAACCCATTTCAAAACGGGCCACCTCCCGACGCTTAGGGACCGATACTTCAGTACATGGTTCCACAGTTCCAACCCAGTGGCGAGGTCCAAAGGTGTTTCCATTGCGGTCCACAAATCTCTCCCGCACGTGATCTTGGGCAAACGGATGGAAGGAGAAGGAAGGTATGCCTTTCTAAAGCTGCAAATATTTGGTCAAATATTCACGCTGGCTACTATATATTTACCCAATCGTTCACCTATTGCCATATGTCGGAAGGTTATAGCTGAATTAGCGGAGTTCTCGGAGGGGATGCTGATCCTGGGGGCAGACTTTAATTTTCCTTTAGATGCCCTAAAAGATACCTCCTTAGGCAAAAGCCACATCCCAAATAGTCAGCTCGGCTCTCTCAGGAAACACTTACACGCCCTCCAACTAGTAGACATATGGAGGATTCTCCACCCTACAGATAGGGATTATACGTATTATTCTCCAGCACACGAGTCTTATAGCCGTATTGACTACTTTCTCACCCACCATAGAGCCCTGACATGGGAACCAGTCGCTAACATAGGTAACATTATCCTCTCTGACAATGCTCCGATATACCTGAGCCTTGTCATCGCCACAATCTCTAAACGACCCTGGACCTTAATGACCACCTTCTTAAAGACGCTCTCTGCGTTCAGGAGATTAAGCAAACTATTAACTCCTTCACTCGCTCCCCTGACCTTACCCCTGAGACACTGCCCTTGAAATGGGAAGCCCTTAAGTGTGAGCTTCGAAGTCATTTCACAGACCATGGGGTCAGACTAAAAAGAGAGAAAGCGGCCAAACTCAACTCCCTATTAAAAAGACTCCACAACCTCAAATGCCGCCATAAAGCCGATCAGACACCTGAGGTCCTAGCAGACTTGATATTGGTCAGAGATGATTCGGGCCCTATTGGATCAAAAGTCAACTTGCCACTTTACACAATTCAGGAGTTGCTTATATGAATATTCAAATAAATGCGGACGCCCACTTTCGCGCCTACTACATCCTCGTTCAGGGGCAACCTATATCCCTCGCATTAAATCCACCGCCGGTTGCGACACATATAACCCAATAGACATCAGCAAAGAGTTCGGCGTGTATTACTCACAGCTATACAACATTAGGGGCCAGTTTGCGGACGTTGATCCCGACTCACTGACAAAAAGAATTGAGAGCTACATTAATGACACAGCCTTGCCCAAATTAGACAGAGAAGTGACCGAGGCCTTGGAAACCTACTTCACTGACACAGAGATCAATAAGGCAATCCAGCAGTCCCCGGCTGGGAAAAGTCCGGGCCCTGATGGTTTCTCTCCCGCCTTTTATAAGCTCTTCAGGGAAGCTCTGTCCCCTTTCTTAACAAAAGTATTTAATTCCGTTTCCCAAGCGGCTGCCTTTCACCCCCAATCTCTGGAAGCCAACATCAGCGTCCTCCTAAAATCGGATAAAGATCCCACACTGCCAGCGAGTTACAGGCCCATTTCTGTATTGAATATCGACCTAAAACTCTACGCTAAGATCCTTGCGGACCGTTTAGCCCCTCACCTCCCTAAAATGATTCGCACAGATCAGGTTGGCTTCGTACGGGGCAGGGAGGCCAAAGATAATCTGACAAAACTGTTCCTTTTGATGGCTCAGGCACAAAAAAGGTTGGTACCCTTAAGCCTCCTGTCGATAGATGCCGAAAAGGCATTTGACAGGGTACATTGGGGCTTTATGTCAGCGGCTTTAACTCAATTAGGGATAGGTCCCAAGTTCCTAGGGAGGGTTATGGCCCTTTATGATCACCCCAGCGCAAGAACCAGGGTAAACGGGTTTTTCTCGGACCCCATCCAAATCAACAATGGGACCCTTCAGGGGTGCCCTCTCTCACCCCTTCTATATATAGTAGTGATGGAACACTTAGCGACGGCAATTAGGAATAACCCAAACATCCACGGGATGCAGGTGGGCCAGAGGCATTATAAGACAGCGTTGTTCGCAGACGACTTGTTATTATATATCTCTCAACCCAGGCCACATCGATCAAATATCTAGGAATCCAGATACCCTCCGACTTAACCTCACTGTACAATCTCAACTATGTGGCTTTACTGGAGCGTACCAATAAAGACCTAGCTTCCTATAACAAAAAGGGACTCTCATGGTTTGGCCGGATAAATGTCATAAAGATGGACGTACTGCCCCGTTTTCTTTACATGTTTCAGGGAATTCCACTCATTCCCCCATCCGCTTACTTTAAATCTATCAGGACGATGATATTACGTTTCATATGGGGCACGGTACGCCCCCCGATTGGATGGAAATACCTGATACGCCCCAAATCCACAGGGGGCGCGGGACTCCCCGACTTTAAGCTATATCACCAAGCCGCCGTTTTAGTCCACCTTCTAGACTGGCATTACCATTTATGATCTAAGCAGTGGGTTCATCTGGAGCAATACAGCTCCACAATACCTATTCATTTACTCCCGTGGGTATCCGCACAGAGAGTGGAAACTGAACCGCAGTCTCTGTTCTTGGTCTCGACTCTGAAACTGTGGAGATCTCTCCTTCAGCGCTCCATTTTATCCATTCAGCCCCCTTACCCCACTCTTTAGAAATCCTGACTTTCCCCCGGCTTTCCTCAGGACTACCTTCTTGGGTCGCTCAGTACACGAGGACCTACGCCCCGATTCCACATATGCAGGAAATATCAGCTCTTTCCGCCTCTGCCAAACTCTCTTGGCTAGAAGCCTCTCAACTAGGATCCTTCCTTAAACAACCAGGTCCAAAGGCTGCATATAATACACCTGTCCGGCCCTTTGAGAATCTCTTCTGCTCAGCATCCCCTCCAGAACACTCTATTTCCCAAATATATAGCCTCTTGATAAGAGTCAGACACATCAGCTTTACCTTTTATCGCTAACTGGGTGACAGACTTGAGAACCTCCATTACTCCAGAAGATTGGGATAAGTCATTTCTGTAAACACATAAGCTTTCGGTAGCATGCTCCTCCCAAGAGAGGAATTACAAGATTCTCGCAAGATGGTACAGGGTTCCCACCATGCTTCACTCGATCTATCCCTCGATCCCAGACACGTGCTGGAGATGTGGATTGGCCAAGGGAGACATGTTTCATATATGGTGGACATGTCAAGACATTACAGACTTCTGGGACCAAATCTTCATAGTCACCAATGACCTCATTAGCTCAGAGGCCCCCAAGACTCCGGAGGTGGCTCTTCTATCGATCCTTCCCGGACCCATTAAGAAACAAAAAAACAGCCTGTTGAGGTTTTCCCTCACGGCAGCCCGGACTGTCATTGCTAGAAAGTGGCGCTCCTCAAGACCGCCATCCATTTACGACTGGGCCCAAGAAATTATACAGCTCAATCGCATGGAGGAGGTCCTCGCTGACACCTCTGGAACAACAGAGAAATTTTTAAAACTCTGGCAGCCGTGGATAGTCCTCCGGGACTCGCAGCACTTCAAGGATATATTAACTAGGGCTCCGGGTGCTAGGAGTCCCAGTCTCCCGATTGGCTCTTAAACAGGTACCTCAGACCCAGGGATCCCCCCCATCACTAGGGCCTACTCCGTACCCCTCCCCCAACCTTCCTCTTGTTCTTTCCCACTATGTCTTCCAATGTCTTTTCCGCACACTTCTATGTGTATGAATGTTAAGTGAAGTCCGATCCTTTGCTCATTGTTCGGAATGTCTCTGATCGTTTAAGACTATCTCCTCTCCCCCGTCGGAGAGTGGTTTCTAAAATTGTGTAAAGGTGTATTAGTTGGAATGTTTTACTATTAGTTTATTTCTCAACCCACTGCCTTTCCTACAATTAGTGATGCATCACTTCTGCTCCAGAACTTCTGGAGACAGACTCGGACACTTCAATACATGTCATGACCTCATGGACAATGTGAGCTTCTTCCCCCCCCTGTAAACTTCCCACCTTTTTATATTGTTTTGATGGTTACTTTGTTTTGTAAACTCTTTTTGAAAATGTTTAATAAAATGATTGAACATAAAATATAAATTTATCCGTGGGCTACTATATAATGATTTGATAGGGGCATATTGTATATATACGATAATATATTGAAGGGTCACAGTGTAAAATTTGGTATATATGGCGGCACATGGTCAGTTTTGATCATTATGCATTGGCAGCACAGTGTGGTAGGTGTCAATGTGCTTTAAGTGACTAAGGTTCACAGTGCGGAGATGGAAATGAAGACATCGAGGGGGGACGCAAATTCTGCAGCAATAAATGATAGCCAGGAGAAGTTCTGGACCTGATGGAGAAGGATTGTCACCTATCAGGAGTGACAAGAGACAAGAAAAGAACCACGCTAGCACAAAGGCAGAAGGGAACCGTTGCAATGGATTTTTTCAGTAATCATCAATTTCTATGTCTGCATGATGGCAGCCCAATATTGTAGATATGTGGATATCATGTATAAGGATGGATTTGTATATCACCAAACCAAAAACCCAAAAGATAGAAGCTTGTCACCAAAATGTATAGTAAAATATCATTATCTTTAGTCATGATAAAAATTTAATACATGGAAATAGTACAGCACTGAACGGCACATTATAAATATAGAGAAGGCTTGGAAGAAGGCTGGAGTAGCCACTGCACAGGTAGATGATTGAATACTCTAATCTGACATGTTTGTTAGGATAACCCTGTATTATTGTACAAACAAATTTTTGCATACATTGTGCTGGTAATCATATGCCTATGACACAGTTACTGACACTAATACGTACTTATGCCAACATTTTATATTTACAAAGTGCGGTTCAGTGCTGTACTGTTAAAATGTATTAAATTTTTATCATGACTTTTTTGCATTAATAAAGATAATACTTTTTTTATTATACATTTTCTTGGTGACAAGCTTCTATCTTTTGTGTTTTTGGTGATTTGTAAGTTGCTACATATAAATATTTGCCATCCTTGTTTATTTTGGTTGAGAATGGATTTGTGTATGTATGTGCTTCTGTGTTTGAATGTTTTGTATAAATGGTGTGTGTAAATGTGTGTAGAGAATATATGATACATGTGTGTATATGTGAGTGTAGCGTATAAATGTATAATGTGCGGGTTTTTCTATGGTGATGAGGGTTTAGGTATATGGAGCCATAATCCAAATTTTGCAGCGGGGCCCACTGGCCGTAAGGGGTTAATTTGTCATATCCATAGTTATTAGTTACTATTAGTATTTTTCAGTTATCATTCCAAGCAATTACAAAGCATTCCAGCTTTAAGAAACATAGCTTTGTCAATTACAATGTATTTGGAATTACATTCTAACAAGCAGTATAAACCTTGCCAGCTTTTGGTGCCGTGTAGACCCTTTTGAAAGCTTTCCAGCCATAAAGTTTTATAGTTTAATAGATATAGTCATAAAGTATTGAAATTAAAAGACTTTGAGGAAGATACTTCTGTGTGTTCAAACAGCGCGTGAACAGTCTCCTTACAGATATTTAGTACATCAGTTTTACACATTGTATACAATTTACTGTGTTATTTTCTCATTAAAACTGATTAAAGACAAATGTGTTTCTAGAGTCAGCAATCTTAGGATAGAGCAATATGCTGTCTTTCATAGCTTGGTGCATTTAATTTTATACATTTGATATAAAGTGTTGGCTATAATGTACCCATATAGTTATAACTTGTTTTTATATAAGATTATGATAGAATACAAATATAAAAAATTCCATAATTATACATTCAGTATATATCACTTCCTCCATTCTACAGCTCAGTGCATATAAAATATAGTTTGACCTTTGCCTAGAAATACCATATCTCCATCATGATGTACTCAAATTCCAATTCATTAGCTGAAAGGACCCTTCTATCCTTTTTTTGCCTGATACCCACCTTTTGATTGGTCATTTCTGAATATATGCCTGTTTGTCTACAGAAGGTCGATGCAAAGCATCATACCTGTAGGAAGGAATATATACACCACGTGTGCTAGATTTCGGTGTATGTGAAAAAGCTGCCGTTCCTAGATGTCAAATTTTTGCACCTTTTTTTGGAAGCAAAGGGCGGGGAGCAAGGGGGGGGGGGCAACTTTATGGGAAAAAAGCTGTTTACAAGTTCTCATCAAAGATTTATGCATGTTGGGAACTAAAGGAAATCTACTACGCCGGGATCGCCTGAAAAAAAGACTGATAAAAAGCAGCTCGGAGCAGCTGACATCTTGTCCTCACGTTCCGAGCTGCTTTTTTTCCGGGGATCCCAGCATGTCAAGATTAAAAAAGACAAGTGTTGGAATCAAGATAAAGAGGAGCACAAGTGAGTATGTTCAGTTTAATTTTAATTTAAGTTAGTAGTAGAGTTCCTTTAAAGAATTTCTAACATACAAGAATGTATCAACAAAATGAATAATTACAAATATTGATACATATACAAGCGATCTCCTACTTAAGGACACCCGACTTACAGACAACCTATAGTTACAGACAGACCCCTCTGACCTCTGGTGAAGCTCTCTGAATGCTTTACTATAGTCCCAGACTGTAATAATCAGATGTAAGGTGTCTGTAATGAAGCTTTATTGATAATCCTTGGTCCCATTACAGCAAAAAATTTTAAACTCCAATTGTCACTGGGGCCAAAAATTATAAAATATACAGTTTCAACTTACATACAAATTCAACTTAAGAACAATCCTCCGGCTATTTGTACGGATCGGGGACTGCCTGTATATTAATATATATATATATATATAATACTCAACCGGCCACTTTATAAGGTACACCATGCTAGTAACGGGTTGGACCCCCTCTTTGCCTCAAACTGCCTCTTCGGTGGCATAGATTCAACAAGGTGCTGGAAGCATTCCTCAGAGATTTTGGTCCATATTGACATGATGGCATCACACAGTTGCCGCAGATTTGTCGGCTGCACATCCATGATGCAAATCTCCCGTTCCACCACATCCCAAAGATGCTCTATTGGATTGAGATCTGGTGACTGTGGAGGCCATTTGAGTACAGTGAACTCATTGTCATGTTCAAGAAACCAGTCTGAGATGATTCCAGCTTTATGACATGGCGCATTATCCTGCTGAAAGTAGCCATCAGATGTTGGGTACATTGTGGTCATAAAGGGATGGACATGGTCAGCAACAATACTCAGGTAGGCTGTGGCGTTGCAACGATGCTCAATTGGTACCAAGGGGCCCAAAGAGTGCCAAGAAAATATTCCCCACACCATGACACCACCACCACCAGCCTGAACCGTTGATACAAGGCAGGATGGATCCATGCTTTCATGTTGTTGACGCCAAATTCTGACCCTACCATCCGAATGTCGCAGCAGAAATCGAGACTCATCAGACCAGGCAACGTTTTTCCAATCTTCTACTGTCCAATTTCGATGAGCTTGTGCAAATTGTAGCCTCAGTTTCCTGTTCTTAGCTGAAAGGAGTGGCACCCGGTGTGGTCTTCTGCTGCTGTAGCCCATCTGCCTCAAAGTTCGACGTACTGTGCGTTCAGAGATGCTCTTCTGCCTACCTTGGTTGTAACGGGTGGCGATTTGAGTCACTGTTGCCTTTCTATCAGCTCGAACCAGTCTGCCCATTCTCCTCTGACCTCTGGCATGAACAAGGCATTTCCGCCCACAGAACTGCCGCTCACTGGATGTTTTTTCTTTTTCGGACCATTCTCTGTAAACCCTAGAGATGGTTGTGCGTGAAAATCTCAGTAGATCAGCAGTTTCTGAAATACTCAGACCAGCCCTTCTGGCACCAACAACCATGCCACGTTCAAAGGCACTCAAATCACCTTTCTTCCCCATACTGATGCTCGGTTTGAACTGCAGGAGATTGTCTTGACCATGTCTACATGCCTAAATGCTGCCATGTGATTGGCTGATTAGAAATTAAGTGTTAACGAGCAGTTGGACAGGTGTACCTAATAAAGTGGCCGGTGAGTGTATATACAAACACTTGCTCCATACACAGACTACTTACATTTCAAAAATGGCAATATTGAAGCTCTAGCAGTTTTAACACTCCATTACTCTTTTTAAATTGTGTGGGGAAAAAAACGAGCGCATCAAAAGTCTAGTGATAAAAAATAAATAAATAAAAAGACACACTTGTTCTACCTCCCTCACCCCATCCCAAGTTGGTTCTTCCCTCCCCGTCTGCAGTGTACGTTATGTAATATGTTTTGGTTACTGATTTTAATATTATGTTGTGATATATATGACCGATAATATAATATCTAATATCCAATATAACATCTAATATAATGATGAGAAATTTGTCTATTTAGCATTTTGTTTGTTAAAACCTAACAGATATGGTATGACAGGGTTTGAAAGCTTCCTTACATCTTTTTGCCTAGTTCACTAGCATTTAAGACTTGACTAATCGGAGGCTGGTAACCACAGAAGCGCCCTGCTCTGACACTAAAAAGAATGGAAATAAAAATAGTTTCTTTCTGTCACAATCCTCAATGGAGTTGAAATGTTATTTACTTTTTTAACAATAAAAGCTTACAAGTCTAATTGAAGCAAAAAGTATTAAAAAGGAACATATGTTCATTTCTCACCATTATGTTCTGTATATACAAAAATATTCTCTTTATATGCTGTTATAAAAGCTAGAAAAAGAATGTGATTGCTTTCCAGTCAAAAGGTCAGAAGTGACTCATCCGAATGCCAAGGCACAGACTTCAATTGTGTCCACATTAATATTACGCTGTGCAACAAAAGTTACCAGTCAGATTAAATTGTATTACTTGTCTACTTGTATTTTTTTAATTATTAAAACCAGAAAGCATAGTTGATAGTTTTTCTCTTTTCTTTCACTTCTCTTTGGCACTATTAGTGGTGATGTTCTGAAATGCGCCTCAGGAGTCGCCATCAAAGGGTCAAGCAGCAGCTCGAGTGAAACTGACACCAGCTCTGAATCAGACTCTGAGAGTGAGAGTAGTTCCAGCGAGAGTGAGAGCAGCAAGCCATCTCCATGCACCAGCCCTGAGGTAAGCAATTCTTTCTTAACAGACATGGGAAGTGTTTGTGCGCCCATCCGCTGGGAAAGCTTGGACCTCCGAGTGCAATGTGTAGCCATTGAGTTTACATAAATTTAGCCTGTATGCCGCATGTTTGATGATTCTACTCATAGTAGAGATGAGGTTTTTGGGCACATTATCATATAAAAGTTCACTCTATTTAGCAGAAAATATTTTTAAGCGAAATCTCAAGTCAAAGAATATGTTTTGAATGTGTATTACGTATCCAGAAATCCTGTTGCAGGTAGATAAGACTATGACACTTTGTTCAGAACTTAAATAGTAACTAGTAAGTAGTAAATGGTAACCTTAAAATTGTCTCATCAATATTTCTGAAATCCTTTGTAAATATGTTTTACCTTCAGAGTGTTAAGGGAAACTCTAAGTTACACCCACTAATGTAGCCCCGTATACTTGACTTGTAGGTGTTTGCAATAAATACAACTTTTCAGAACTTTGTCTTGAAAATCTTCCACTGTCATGGGAAATCCTTAAGTCTGCTAATGTTAACATGGTAACACTTCATGAAAACATTTCATGAACTTCATGCTAATTCATTGCGGCTGCTGCTGCAGGGTGGGGGCTGGAGATTCCAAGTTTATTCATGTTTGTTCATACAGGCGGGAGCATGGACAGCATATGAACAGAATGTGGATGGATTCCAGGTTTAGAACTGCGTGACAACTTTCTATAAACAGTCCTCATCGACAGCTCTAGAGATGAAACAGAATTAGTCTGCAAATGCTATCAGCCAGCAATTGGACATTAAAGGGTTCTCTAAAATTAGACTTTATAGCGGTGCATTTATTCGTAGCAAGATGTTCTATGTCTTGATTCAGGCCCTAAAAGTGAATTGGACTAATGGGATGCGCAGAAGTCTGTCGAAGATGTGTGATCTTTATCTTTGTATCTTATTCAACAATACTAAAGCAATGGTTATACAAAATAGGTCATTTTGCTGAAGATTTGGCCCAAAGCTTCCTCAAACATGCAACCAACTTAGTTGTCATGGTTGCATGGCCAAATTAGATACTTAGCAAGGTAATGGTGGGCTCAGCCTTAGCCACCTTGGCAAATAATAAAATAATAATTCTTTATTTATATAGCACACACAGAGCTGCACAAAGCATGTCAAATTGGTCCCTGTCCCTAAACAACCTAACAGTATGTTTTTTTTGGAGCGTGGGAGGAAACCCACGCAAACACTGAGAGAACATACAAACTCTTTGCAGATATTGAACTGGGTGGGATTCGAACCCAGGACCCCAGCGCTGCAAGGCAGAAGTGCTACTCACTCTGCCACCGTGTCACCCTATGGTATACACTTGTCCTGGTTCCCAAGACATAGCTATACGGAGAAGCTGCTAAAGGACCTTCACTGTGAGGTCCTAAAGCTGTTGCAAACTTCCTAGACCGCCAGAGAACATGTGTAATGTTCAGCGTATCTAAGTTTTCATCCTGTAAATGGGCACTGCAGAGAAACTTATTTTGTATATATTGTCACTGCACATTACTACTTCTCTTATATAATAGCACTGTATAGTACTTTTTATTTAATCCGTTGTAGTGTATGTTGGCACTGCACAATATCACCTATAGTGCCTGTATATGTGGTCATAGTAGGAAATCTACCATCAAAATACATTGATAAATCAGGAATACTTGCTCATAGATCCAGGCACTACATAGTTGGATTTAGAAGACAGGAAGCCATGGATAGCAAATATAAGCAGATTACCACAGTCACGGTGCCGGAAACCTCCGATAACGCTAACTAACACTGCTGCGCTGTACACTACAAATGCTGGACCACTCTCAAAGCGGTCTGCCGTATTCATGAGTGGGCAGGATTAGGGGCGGTGACAGTCACCGCCGGCCTATGGAGTGGGCAGGGCAGTCCAGGGAAGAGGCAGTGCTGCAGTGTAGTGTAGTGCACAGTGCAGCAGTGTTAGCATTATTGGAGGTTTCCGATAACACTATCATTGTAACACTGCTGCATTTGTTTTATCCCTAGAGCTGCTTACTTTAGTAAGCAGCCCTAGTGCTGTTTTTCAGGGTGACAGGTCGTCTTTAACTTTGTTACAGAAATCGTTTTTTTTTTCACTTTTGCCTTTCATTAATTCTCTTTTGTAATAACTATTATTTGAAGCGTTAGAATAATATCATTTCAATGTACAGTTACCATTTCTTTGCCACACTTTACATAATCATAGAAACATTGGGGAGATTTATCACAGCTTGTACTCCAGTTTTCACCAGGCTTTGTGATTATTCTCCCATCTATGAAGGGCATGAAGTGCGGCCAGCTCCACATTGGGCCAATGCGGGACAGGAACGTGCAAGCAATATTGCCTGCAGACATTCAGGCTACAATGGCACAATTCTACACCAACCAGGGCCTGCCATAGAATTGTATGTTAGTGCAGCTGGAACCGACTGATGTATATGGCTGAGTGGGTCTTCTTCGTACGCCGACTCACAGAGCTCCACCTTAGTCTCAAAAAGCACTAAATTATGCTAGTTTATAGAAGTCTACAAGAACATTAATTGATAATATTTTTGTTAGGAATCATTAAGTTGGTAAAGAAAATTTGTGGGAATATGCCTTGTTATGATTGCTATCATTTGACTTGTATCATTTGTCTTACAGCCCGAACACACAACAGCAAACAAATGGCAGCTGGATAAGTGGTTGAACAAAGTTAATCCAAACAAGACTTCAGTTCTCAGCCAAGCATCAAGCCTAAATTATGGAGAATTAAATGAAAGTGAACAGAGCTGTGAGAATGTGTCTCAAATTCATCAGGCATGTCTAAGTCACAGTGATGAGAAGGGTCCAGACAGAGAAAATCAGAGAGATGAAGAGTTGTGCACTGTTATAGGAAACAAAGGTGTGAAGCTTCAGGCACCTCCACCTGTTGCATGTGCTGCTACTGCTGTGGTTGATGAAAATACATCCCGAAGGACACCAGTGTGCCAAAAGCCTACAAAGAGGACAGAGAGGGCATCTAGTGGTGATAATCTGAATTGCCACGAGCTACATGATCATACGATCAGCCAAGGATTGCTTGGGAGGGAAACATCTGAACAAACTAAAAATAGATTGACTTGTAATAGCAGGGGATTACATAGAAAAGAATCCACATCAAATAGGCAACCTCAATTTTCTACTACTAACCAAAAATTCCGGGAGAATATTGAGCTCTCTCTGCAATCTTCCAAGCACAGCACAGAAATAGAACCAGGCAGTGGTCCTTTTTATGAAGATAACTCTTCCTTTACATTAGAAAGTAATAACAGGAATAAACAGTGTGGGCGCAATAATATAAACCAAGCTAGTCCTCATAGTAAACAACATTATATTAACAGGAGGACTACAAGTGAGCTCACCCCGGAGCTGGAAGAGCAGTTTTATACTCTAGTTCCTTTTGGAAGGAATGACTGCACTGTGAAGGGCTCCAATGACACCAAGTCTCTTTGGGTACGGATTGATTTAATGCTTTTGTCTAGAATTCCACAAAGTGTTCATCAAGAGAACTTCAAAATGGATAGTAGCAGAGAGAAGATAATGACTTCATCACAAAGTAAATGTTTACTCCAAGCAACAGATAACCCTTTAATGAAAATGAGACGGAAACGGAAGGTATGTTCGGATATGTCTCACCTAAACATGTGAGGATTGCATTTTAAGTAAATTAAACTCTATAAGTAACCAGAGATTATTATCCGATACTGTGGTATATCCGTTACATATAATGGGGCAGATTTATCAAGCTGTCTGAAAGTCAGAATATTCTTTGTTGTCCATGGCAACCAATCACAGCTCCCCTGGTAAAATAAAAAAGTTGAGCTGTAATGGGCAACTGAGAATATTCTGACTTTGAGACAGCTTGATAAATCTGCCCCAATGTATCTATCACCCTAATTTAGCTACTAAAATCATCTTCAGTGAGGCAGGAATGTAAGATGGATGATCTGCTTCATTGTAGGGTTAAAACTACAACTAGCTCATAGACACTGCTTTCACACATTGGGTTAATCATTTTTGTGTGCTGTAATAGAGAGTCAAAATAGCAGCTGCCCCCCCCCTATGTTAAAAAAAATTGGAATGTGAATAGGTGTATAGATATAAGATCACATCAGTAGTCATATAATGCTCCTTGTGTGCACGAAAATTCTAAGACTTAAGAAGGTAGACTTTTACAGGAAAACTTGGAGCTATTTGGACCACTATACTACCCTTAGTACCTTAGGGACTCTCCATTGCCACATTATAAAACACACAAGTGTCTCCTGCCACTCCTGGCGCCTTTGCAGATCTTTACTAGAGGCAGAGTAGTATATGCTCAATGGAGTGTTCAACCACCGGACATTGGGCCCAGATGCAGTGAAGCCTGGGTGTACTTCACAAGTTTCAGTTGACACAGACGTTGGTAGCACCAGATTCTTTATATGGTTTCAGAGAGTTCATATTGGGGCAGATTTACTTACCCAGTCTATTCGTGACCCAGCGGCGCGTTCTCTGCGGTGGATTCGGGTCCGGCCTGGATTCACTAAGGTAGTTACTCTGAAGTCCACCAGGTGGCTCTGCTGCTCTGAAGTTCCCCTGAGGCCCGCTGGAATGCCCTGAAGTTCACCGGCCTATTCCTGGTGAAGGTAAGTGCAAGTCCCGCGACACTTTTTTTAAAAATATGGCGGTTTTTCCGAATCCGTCGGGTTTTCGTTCGGCCACACCCCCATCCATTTCTGTCACGTGCATGCCGGCGCCGATGCGCCACAATCCGATTGCGTGCGCCAAAATCCTGGGGCAATACAGGGAAAATTGCCGCATATCGGAAATATTCGGGTAACACGTCGGAAAACGCGAATCGGGCACTTAGTAAATGACCCCCATTGTGTTCATATAGGACATTAAGCCACCAGCCCAGAATGACCATTGTGTAATTTAGTTTTAGTAAAGATGTTCTGCATCTTGACTTTATAATTTATAGTTTCACCAAACTTTGTGATTTCCACAGAACAGATGTCCACACTTTAAAGGAAATCTACCATCAAAATCAAGCACGATAAATCGTGGGCACTTACTCTTAGGTCCAGGCACAGTGACTGATCTTATTATACTTGACCTCCTCCTTCTGAAATTAACTTAAAATTATGCTAATGAGCCAAAAGGGCTCTGCGTACATTACCAAAGTCCCCCCATGCTTCATCTTGTGCAGGAGCATGTCACCAACCCACTATGTGAGATTACTGAAGGCAGTGGGGGGAAGTACCAGGGGCCTGTGAAGCTATAGCATGGAGGGGCTCTGGCAACGCCTCCCAGAGCCATTTTGGCTCATTAGCATAATTTTTTTGGGTTCAATAACGTTTTTATTTATTTAATTTGCACATTGACAAATGTCATAAATTGTGACAAGCAATTCAAGAGTATATGCATCATTATGTTGAATGTTTAGAATTACAGAGTTGAGTGCAAAATGAGATTGAATAAATTGGAGCTGTAAAATAACAAAAGGGAAAAACTATTGTGGTCCAGAACAAAAGAGACCATGAACAATAACTTAATTAACTTACAACATAGAGACGCAAGACAACACGAAGGGTAGGATATGGAGGGGTGTGAATGAAAAGGCAGGGGGGGGGGCAAGAGGCTGCCGTGTATCCAGGAATGGAGCCTGTAGCCAAACTTCCATGGCCGGTTGGGATCTAAAAGAGATCCAGGGATTCCATGTTTTATAAAAATTGTCATGCTTACCCTCATCACTAGCCTTCAATTCCTCCATGTGTAAGATTGCATTGAGTACTTCCACCCACTGTGCTTTAGTAAGCGGATCGGGGGATCTCTATAGCCTTGGGATTATCTGCCTAGCTGCCACCAAAAAGTGACGAAGTAGGCTTTTTTTGAATTTGGAGATAGTCCCTGGAAATATAGAAAGAAGGGCTAACTCAGGTGACGGATCTATGCCTGGTGGGCATATGTCTTTGTACAAGTGGAAGATTTCCCTCCAAAGTTTATGAATCGGAGGGCAATCCCACCACAAGTGTAGCATGTTGCCTTCTGATTCTCCACAGCGCCACCACAGGGGAGAAACTTCCGGGAACATTCTATGCAGTTTTGCAGGTGTTCTGTACCATTGAGACACAATTTTGTAGTTTAGTTCCTGAAGGCGGCAGGAGACTGAGGCCTTGTGGGTTAAGATAAGTGCTTTTCGCCACTGTTCAAGTGAGAAAGACTTATTGAGGTCCCTCTCCCATGAAGCAGCAAATGACGGCAGCTCATCCCCCGCACCTCCCCGCACCAGCATAGCATAGACCAAGGAGATCGTGTGGATAGGAGGGGAGGAGACCATACATAATTCTTCAAACGGGGTGAGGGTGGTAGAGAGTGCAGATGGACCTAGGGCAGGGATGACGAACCTTTTAGCGGTCGAGTGCCCAAATTTATTGCGAGGTGCCAACCAAAAATTAAAGCAGTAACTAACTGCTCCCTGTTCTTCAACAATCATATTGGCCTCCTGAGGACAGCAACACAGTAGAAAGATGGAAAATTTGCATCATTTTAGCTTCTTTCCAGTGTCCCTCTGTAGACCTGTAGGGGCCAGCAGGAGGTCCTCCAAAGATAATTTGGCCCTGTCTATTTATTCTCCCTCTTCCTACAGTCCTAAGAAGTGAAGTAAGTATCAAAATATGACTGAAAGCAGCATCTTTTAAGTTGCTTGGAACTGCAGGAAGATTCTTCGAGTCCTGTCTGGTGTGCTGGGGCGATGGCCCGGGTGCCCACAGAAAGGACTCTGAGTGCCACCTCTGGCACCCGTGCCATAGGTTCGCCACCACTGACCTAGGGTGATGCACATAACTGAAGACCTAACACGGATGTGAGCTAGTCCTAACTGAAACTTCTGTTTACCTTTTTTCTTGTATGGCTTAAATGTATTATGTGTAAAATGCAGATATATTAACCTATTAATGAAATATTTATGTTGTGTAGTGTGAAAGTGAAGGATCTCTGGAGATGAAGAAAATCCCTGTGGAAAAGGAAGATAGTCTATTTTTTCCGATTCAGAGTAACCATAGAGCAAACAGTCAGAGCTTAGAACTTAACAGGTATGAAGTCCCTTCAACTTGTGTGATACACATTAGATCTTATCTCTACACAACAAACTAGGAGTCATGTAATGATGACACTTCCAATGTATTGTGAGTCTGCATCTTTGCTTACATATTTATTGTTAAAAACAGTGTACATTTTTGTTATAATAGCAATATTTAAAATGTAAGAAATACAAAATTGCAAAAACTGTAAAATATATTAAACTGTAAATTATTGGAGTAAATGATCATTTTGCGTATACAGTATATATGTATATATACATGTGTATATATGCACTTCCTCTCAAAAGTTTGGGGTCACCCAGACAATTTTGTGTTTTCCATGAAAACTCATACTTTCATTTTAAAATAATAATTTTCTCCTTCAAACTTTGCTTTAATTAGAGAATGCTCCATTTGCCAGCATTGCAGACCTTTGGCATTCTAGCTGTTAATTTTCTGAGGTCCTCTGGAGAAATGTCACCCCATGCTTCCAGAAGTCCTACTCACAAGTTGCATTGGCTTCATGGGCACTTTATTTGTACCATATGGTCAAGCTGATTCTACAACAGCTGAATGCCAGCTTCTTTCCTAAATAGTTCATGCATCATTTGTAGGAGTGATTTGGGCCATTGTCCTGTTGTAGGATGAAATTGGTTCCCATCAAGCGCTGTCTACAGGGTATGCTGCAAAATGTAGTGATGACATTCCTTATTCAAAATCCAAGCACCAGAACCAAAGCAACCTCAGACCATCACATTACCTCCACAATGCTTGACAGATGGAGTCCGGCATCTCCTAGCATCTTTTCAGTTCTGCTTCTCACAACTGTCCTTCTGTGTAATCCAAACACCTCAAACTTAGATTAATCTGTTCATAACATTTTTTAAAATCTTCCTCTGTCCAATGTCTGTGTTTTTTTGCCCATATTAATCTTTTAATTTTATTAGCCAGTCTCAGATATGGCTTTTTGTTTGCCACCAGGAGACGCCTCTTCACTGTAGAGGTTGACACTCGTTTAGCGAGTACTATTTAATGTAGTTGAGGACCTGTGAGCCGTTGGTTTCTCAAACTAGAGACTCTAATGTATTTGTCTTGTTGCTTAGTTGTGCAGCGGGGCCAGCCCACTTCTCTTTCTACTCTGGTTAGAGCCTGTTTCTGCTCTCCTCTGAAGGGAGTAGTACACACCGTTGTAGGAAATCTTCGAGTTTCACATGAAAGTTCTTTTTTTCTGGCCATTGTGAGAGTTTCATAGAACAAACGAATGTGATGCTCCAGATTCTCAACCAGCTCAATGGAAGGTCAGTTTTATAGCTTCTCTAATTAGTCAAACCGTTTTAAGATGGGCACTTTTCCCTGAAAGAACAAAAGATCCAAGACTTGTGCCCATGTTCTATCATCAAACACAGTCCACATCCCCAACACACAACAGGACTATAAAATCCTGGGTACATTCTCCTGCACATCCAAATAATAAAATTTTTGGCAGGGCAACTAAAATTTTTGGCTTACAGATTTTTGCTGAGAGCGTTAGTTGTCCGTCATGGGATTAAAAGAATGGCAGCAAAATATTAATGTTAATATTTTAAGACACAAATTACTTTAAGTTTCTGGAATTGATAGATGGGAATTGGAAGGTTATCTTGAGTACATACAAGAGTTCTGCACAGTTCATCATTTACTCTATTACCACAATGGAGTTGTCATCTGGATACATTTTTTGTGGTTGAAAGTAAGCTTGCTACAAGCTATTGCCATAGAGTACTTGGTATACAAATGATGTTGATCTTTTTGTACAGTTTTGAGATGTCCGTATCGAAGACGGAGAGATGTCTGTCTCCATTACCTTTCATTCCTGATGAGCCGAAATCAAAGTGTACAAGTGAGGAACTCTCTTCCACAAATAAGTGTCAGAGGAGTCTATTGCCTACTTATGCTTCTTGCAATCGACATTGTCAACAAGAAAAACCTCTCTGTTCTCGACAGGTAGGTTTTATTTTGCATTATAAACGAACCCAAAAACAGAATTATGGTTATACATTCTGACAAAATGAATTGTGGTTTTGTTTATTGTGCAGAAAATATAGTAAATTTCGCCAACCTAATGCAGCAAAGCAGAGAAGAGCAACCTATATACATAGTATTAAGTGTACAACATAACTATAAACATGATGGGGGATATTTATCATACCCCACGATAGCCCCGCCGCTGCATTTTCGCAGCGCAATACAATAAGAGGCTTCAGCCTCTTGATGTTTCGGGCAGAGTGCGGTGTAGTGTTTATTCTACGCTATTTCACATGTGAAAAGTCGCCGGCAGCAGCGAGTACGCAGGGACAGTAACTTTTGATAGATTAACCTCTTCATGACTGATCAGAATAAAATTACATTGACTTGTCATCAAGGGTTTTATGGAGAGGGCTCAAGGGCTGGGCCCGCAAGATAGAGGGTGTCAGCTTTATTCTATAGCAGACAACTGCTGCTAATTGGTGTGACTGGTGTTGGTACCAATCAGGACAATAAAGCTGTTAGGTGCCTTGGTTGAACCTAATATAGGCTGAGAACTGATCTTGAAAGGCAATTGTCAATGAAAGCAGCCCATTAAGTGGTTTTCAGGCAAAGAAGCCTTAAACCTGATCCCTTTCAGAGGGTTCTGAGGCAACGTTCACACGTTCTGTCTGGATTGCATGCGATTGGTAACAAGCGTCTGTTGTTTTGCATGTAAACAATGCAAAACACCAGGTTCTCGATACCGATGACATGCATTTCCTAAAGGTAATAAGACATTACCAAACTATATAATAAAGTGGATGTGTCATCTGGACCTTAAAGTGAAAGCCGTAAAAATAAAGTCCATAAGTAATAAGTAAAAAAAAGTCCAGAATAATAAATGGTGCCAGCTGAAAGTACATTTTCTCTCACAGCCATCATATAGCTTTGTAAACAGAAAAATCGAAAAGGATAAGACTATTGTAGTAGGTGGGGAATAAAAAAAGAAACACAAAAACCTGGTTCCCCGTTACTTAAAGGGTTAAGAGGCAATACTTTTTAGTTTTGCTTTTATTAAATTGAAGGATTGGCAATATGCATAGAAACACAAGCTTTCTTCATATGTGTCAGTACCTGGTCCTCATAGCCTACCTTAGAGGTGTAAATCATTTAAATCCTTCTAGTTCTTTGTTGTACAAAATGTAATTTTTCAGAAATCTGTAAAGTATAATTAGAATTCAATTTTGAAAATGCTTTGAACGTCAAATTTTAATGGTATATTATTTAATTTGCTCTCATTTTGTGAAAAGTCATAAAATACGGCACATTAGGGCACATTTACTATGGGATGTGCGCCAGTTTTCTGTCAGACTTTGCACTTTCTTTCTAGTGGAAACTGCTTGCACAGGTATTTAAGAAGTGTCTGAGCCACATTTGTGTCACACGTGAACCTTTTTTGTCACGCCTGCACTATTCTTCATGCGACACAAACTTCTGAAGACCAAAAAACAAAAGAGCTTGTAGGTATAAAAAATGATTTACACTTTATTCAAAATAACACAGACAAAGTATATACACCACTTTCAGGAGAGATTGTATTGTCACTATAGTACAAAGGTCCACTGCCTTCCTATATCAGTACTACTTTTGGACATAATACATCTTTGGAAATATTTCTTTTTGGCACAATTTACGAGGAAGAACCAGGATAGGGGGGCCATAGGTTCTCTGTGTCTGTCCCACTTCCATCTGGGACA
Source organism: Engystomops pustulosus (assembly GCA_019512145.1). Lineage (NCBI taxonomy): Eukaryota > Metazoa > Chordata > Amphibia > Anura > Leptodactylidae > Engystomops > Engystomops pustulosus. The sequence goes on along the minus strand of CM033642.1, from coordinate 88,575,242 downwards.
TTGCCTGTTCTCCTTAATATTTCCGACTTTCAGTAATCTCTCCTGAAAGTGGTGTATATACTTTGTCTGTGTTTTTCATTTTTTATACCTACAAGCTCTTTTGTTTTTTGGTCTTTGGATTTTGGAGGGCGGTATAGACTACATATGGGGCCTTTTTGGTGTTCGACACAAACTTCTGCACTGAAGGGGGCGTTAAGGTGCTCAGTCGGACAGTGCAGCACATTTATCATGCAAAGTTTGATAAAATTGTGTTGGACGCCACGCGTTAAAGGTGCACCAAAAAAATAAGTGGTGCACTTGGCCGGAGCAGTACAGAGGGCCCCAGATAAATGCTGAACGTGCGCCAAAAATCCTGAATCTGGCGCACTCTGCACTACAGGCAGTCCCCTACTTAAGAACACCCGACTTACAGACGACCCCTAGTTACAAACGGACCTCTGGATGTTGGTGATTTACTGTATTTTAGCCATAGGCTACAATAAACATCTATAACAGTTATCACAGGTGTCTGCAATGAAGCTTTAGTGTTAATTCTGGTTCTTATGACAACCCAACATTTTTAAAATACAATTGTCACAGAGATTAAAAGAATTTTGGCTGGGTTTACAAATATAAGGTATACAGTTCCGACTTACATACAAATTCAACTTAAGAACAAACCTACAGACCCTATCTTGTACGTAACCCGGGGACTGCCTGTATACATACACAGGCAAGATAGATATAGTACAGTTTGCACTGTTCTTAGTAAATGTGCCCATGGTGTTTTTGTCTTAGAAATTGCAATTTGTCTCACTTTTGAAACGTGGATAAAATCCAACAGGAGGGATGAAGTAATAACAGCCTCAATGTTTTATTTAAATTAAAAGGGACAAATGTTTATTTTATACAGACAATATATAATGTCATAACCCCCTCAAGTAGGGTTTTAAATATTCTATCTAGCATTTCCTCTTTTATGTTAAAACTCATCCATTTACCTATAAACAATTGCTCCTAAGTCTTATGGGAAAGTACTGAGAAGAGTCACTTTTGCTCTAAAGCAGCTTTAAAGCAGCTAGACAGCTAGAACCATATGGTTCATTGAAGTCAAAGATGAGAATGTTAGATGAAAGTTCTGTAGGCTACATTACCTGAGATACAGACAGTTTTAACATAAATGAGGGAAGGCAAAAAAGATATTTCATTCCCTATCCGAGACTGCCATTAGTTTAGTGGAATAAAAGCTGGTGTTAGTTTACACATAAATCTGGAAAATGACACAAAAAGTGGCAAAAATATCTAGATTTCATATCCTGGTTATAAGTCATCCACAATATACTTAATATGCAAATACAGTGGTGGCACTGTGCTGCAGTTCGGCCAGCACTTCTTGCAGTAGTGGATTATAATATTGGCGGTTTGGGCGGTAGCCTGGGGGCCAAGCCTTCTAGGGGACCCATGGCCATCCAAACCAATCACCAAACACTGAGAAGGACCTTCACCCCTGAAATCATATTGCATCTGTTCCTTCTCTCAATATACTTGTGCATAAGAGCCATTTAATATGCCCCAGACTCCTTGCATTATATTTTACTACTGTTCATTGTTCTGTGCTTGGTTCATGGGATCTGACTATCGCACAGTGCTGTTTCTATTGACCAGACACTAATAACAGGTGAGCTGGTGTCTCAACATAATATATTGCTTCCTCTGATAATAAGGGTCATGATTTCAATTCCTGTCAGAGACACAATACAATATATCATATACAGTATATAAATAGGTATCTTAGAACTGTGTGAGACTACCCCTGGCTATAAAAGGGAGGGGCAGCATTTTGTTTTATGTCCGAGATAAACTTCCTGTCAATGAATAAAAGGCTGAAAGGCCCAGTTCACATCTATGAGGTGTACGGTCTTCAGTTATTTGCATCGGTTAGTGTGAGCCACAATGAAGTGTGGTTGAACACACAGAACAGGTGCGGGTCTTTCTAGTATACAGAGGTAAGGTATAATACAAAGATTTGTACCTGTCCTGTGTGTTCAATAACTCATGGTAGAACTCAAGATATAAACTGGGCCTCAGATGTTCATATTTAATAACATCAAAGATGAAAAATGTAAATGAAACTAAGCTACCATTTACAAGCATTTTCTTCTTTGCCCCTCTAAAAGATATGATGTTTACCTTTTTTAGAAGATGCAACCATCAAACAGTACCAGCTCTGTATGTATTAAAAATGAATTGAAGTCACACATCTGGTCATCTGCACTAAATGGACATACAGATACGAAGATAACTAAGCAGTTACTTGATAGCACAAGGTATAGCAATACAATATAATTCTGTGTTTTTTGTTAATTATAGTTTGTTGCAAAAAGAGCTTATTGGATATTGTACTGTAGTCACAAAATTTGAGAAATTTGTTTCCACCTATTCCTTAGAGCAGGGGTCGGGATCCTCTTTGGCTGAGAAAGCCATGAACACCACATATTTTAAAATGTAATTCTGTGAGAGCCATACAATATGCACGTGCCCCCAGTAGATAGGTAGCCACAGCACATGGCCCCCCAGTAGATAGGTAGGCCCAGTACATGCGCCCCAGTAGATATGTAGCCACAGCACATGCCCCCAGTAGATAGGTAGCCCCAGTACATGGCCCCCAGTAAATAGGTAGCTCCAGTACATGGCCAGCAGTAAATAGGTAACCATAGCACATGCCCCCCAGTAGATATGTAGCCCCACCAGGTGCCCTCAGTAGATAGGTAGCCACATCACATGGCCCCCAGTAATTAGGTAACCATAGCACATGCCCCCAGTAGATAGGTAGCCCCAGTACATGGCCCCCAGTAAATAGGGGGCATGTGCTGGGGCTACATATCTACTGGGGGCATGTACTGGGGCTAGCTATCTACTGGTTGGTATGTGCTGTGGTGCATGCCCCCAGTAGATATGTAACCCCAGCACATGCCCCTAGTAAATAGTTACAGCACATGCCCCCTAGTATATATGTAGCCCCAGTACGTGCCCCCAGTAGATAGGTAGCCACATCACATGGCCCCCAGTAACTAGGTAGCAAAAGCACATGCCTCCAGTAGATAGGTAGCCACATCACATGGCCCCCAGTAGATAGGTAGCCACATCACATGGCCCCCATTAACTAGGTAGCAAAAGCACATGCCCCCAGTAAATAGGTAGCCACATCACATGGCACCCAGTAGATAGGTAGTCCCAGTACATGGCCCCCAGTAAATAGGTAGCCACAGCACATGCCCCCCAGTAGATATATAGCCCCAGCACATGCCCCTAGTAGAAAGGAAACCCAGGGACATGCCCTCAGTAGATAGGTAGCCACACCACATGACCCCCCAGTAGATAGGTAGCCACACCACGTGACCCCCCAGTAGATAGGCAGTCACAGCACATGACCCCCCCAGTAGATAGGTAGCCACACCACATGACCCCCCAGTAGATAGGTAGCCACAGCACATGACCCCCAGTAGATAGGTAGGCACAGCACATGCCCAAGGTAGATATGTAGTCATAGCACATGCCCCCAGCAGATAGGAGTAGCCACAGCAGATAATTATGATTACCAACAATAGTATACAGGACCAAAACAGTATAACTCATAACTCAAATCTTTATTTGTACACACAAAGGCAATCAAAAAACATTAAAACGCACATTAAAATCCACAAAAACAAACAAAAATAGTGGTGGTTAATCCATAATATACATGTATCATCACTGTAAACATCCAAGTAAATGCAAGATAGGGCTGTGCAATAAGTACAAGTGCTAATTTTACCCAACTGGGTGTTGCACGCTACCAAGTACCCCACAAGCAGTAATCAGGCCCCAGACTATCACCACAGCACCCCGATGTACGTTTCACCGTTGTTTCCTCAACGAAGATATCTACCAGTAGACAGGTAGCCCCAGTAGATAAGTAGCCTCCCAGTAGATAGGTAGTGCCAGCACATATTTGCCCCCAGTAGATAGGCAGTGACAGCAAAAAAAAGGGAATACTCACCTACCTGTACTCCCTTCAGCTGCTTCTAATCACTCCTGCGCTGCTTCGGCAATGCCGAAAAACTCGGCTTATACTCGAGTATATATGGTAGATAAACTTTTTGAAACGGCAGTCACTCTTGAAAAGAAATAAGGTCTAAGTAAACAATTAAAGTGAAGAATATGAAAAAACTTATTTTTATAGTCACCTACTTAATAATCCACAACTGTCTTTTTGTAATCATATACAAAGATACTACAAATAAATCCAGCAATAAGGGAATCATATATGGCAGTGATGGCGGACCTTTTAGAGACAGAGTGCCCAAACTACAACCAAAACCCACTTATTTACCCTGATGTGCCAATGTGCCATATTGAGCAGTAACTTATTGTTACCTGTTCTTCCACATCTTTCAATCGTATCGGCCACCTGAGGCCACCAATACAGTTGAAAGAAGGTGGGCAAATTCAGACTATCATTGTAGCTTCTCTCCAAGGTCTCTCTGTTTAGGAAGAATGGTGGGTCCAGCAGTAGGACCACAAAGATAATGCCCTTCTTTTAACACCTTCTCACTTTTTAAGCAGTTCCAAACAGTCAATGAAGTGTTGCTGTAAAATAGTGCGGAGCGCAGCATCTCATAAGTTGCCTAGGACAGCAGGAAGATTTAATGGATTTGGTCCTGTTTGGTGAACTCTGTCCTAGGCTGATGGCCTGAGTGCCCACAGAAAGGGCTCTGAGTACCACCTTTGGCACCAGTGCCATAGGTTCGCCATCACTGATATATGCCATTTATTTTAGCTTAACTTTTAGATGTCATTCAGGAAATGATGAATGAAGGTATCAGCTTATAAACTCTGAATGATCAGCCCTTTAGCTATGGCAGTGGCATAAATAACCTAATCCATCTGTGTGGTGAATATGATATGAATCCCATTTTACAGAAGGTTATGAGCAGGGCAAAACACCATATTAGAACACTTCTGAATATTCTCATTCTTGTTTCATAGACCTCACAATGCAGATTACTTTATGCAGGAAGCTAAACGAATGAAGCATGAAGCAGATGCCATGGTAAGTACACTTTCCTCCCAGATACAGTATGCAAAATTAATTTTGTCCTGGCATTTTATGGGCATGAAGTTATCATCAGCACAAACCACCAAACATAATTATAAAACCCATTACAAGCATGACTGGCTTTGTTAAATTATGGAATGCTTGTATCGCTGAGTGTTTTTGTCAAACAATTACTTTGGAAATAAGTGATTATACAATTTCTGGGTAAGCATGTGTTAGAAGCTGTACTTATTTTAAATATAGGCACAAGGAGCTCTTCAGAATATAGTCATAGATAGTGATATTTAGCAGACGTCAAACTCAAGGTCATTCTTATTGGGTTTAGAATTGGTCTATGTTGTCACCAAGACCAAACCTGCAAATTATGTCCTCCAAGAAGCCCAATGATGGCTGGCCAGTTTGTGAAGTACATGCACCAACATATGAACCTTTATTGTGTCTTTGATTAAAAGGAACTTGTGTTCAGGGAGTGCATTCTTTACAAATATAATTCGTGCTAAACTCTACCTGTATGTGAAAGTTAAACCATGGCGAGCATAGATGCATACCAGGAATAATTTGTAATCCCCATGAAATTAACAGGGTGATGCTGAACAATATAGGAGCAGCCTAATGCATGCAGAATCGTTTCTAAGGCTACATTAAAAACCTCTTTAATACCAAACAGTAGATGTTTTTCTATGGGCAAAAAAAGTATTAAAATGAAATGTATTTTGTTCATTTTTAATTGTGTAGTAAATGTAACCAAATGTTTACATAAATGATCCTGCGTATAATAATGTAACATTTGTGTGCTGCATTTAAAATGATTTACATGTAGGATTGGTCATCAATATTGTGGTACACATACTGATCAACTGATGTAAGTAAATGTGAGAAGCTTAAATTCTTTGCACGGCGACTATGAACTCCTTTCCAACAACACAACATCTTATTAGGGTCCTGCAGGTGTCTGTTAACTCATTAGATGCACCCAGGCAATAACAGGGGGCAGAGAACTGTTACTGTGACAGCTGGTTGCCTTTTCTGTATCGCCTAATGCAGGATACTGTGTGAGTGATCAGATGTCCTAAGGCCTATAAAAATTGGAAAACACGTAAAAGGTATTTGTTGAAAGATATGATTATATTAAATTTAAAAAGTAAAGGATATATAAAAATTTAAAATATGCAATAAAAAATTAAAATATGCATATTACACGCAATGACACACTGTCGCAATGCTACATATTTGCTCGTACACCATATTTGCTCTTGTGCCTCCCTCCCCTGAAGAACTTATCTGCTTGTAGCTTTTCTCTCCTCACGATGTGATGTGTTTGCCTGCAGGAAGTCAGAGGGGGTCATTTACTAAGGGCCTGATTCGCGTTTTCCCGACGTGTTACCCGAATATTTCCGATATGCGCCGATTTTCCCTGATTGGATTGTGCCGCATCGGCGCTGGCATGCACCACATTAAAGTGTTGCAAGACTTGCACTTACCTTCACTAGGAATAGGCCGGTGAATTTCAGGGCATTCCAGCGGGCCTCGGGGAACTTCAGCGCAGCAGCGCCACCTGGTGGACGTCGGAGGAACTACCTTAATGAATCCCGGCCGGACCCGAATCCACCGCAGAGAACGCGCCGCTGGATCGTGAATGGACCGGGTAAGTAAATCTGCCCCAGTGTGTGTGTGTGCTCATCTTGGAGTGCAAATGTGGGGGCTAGAGACAGAGAACAGTTAAGTGCAGTTTCAAACAGGAGAACAATATGGCTTCCCCAACCCTAAGTCAGAAGATACAGGGTCGAAAACCAAGTGCAAATGAAATTGTGTACAGCAGGACTGATAGAGACAGTTTGGAATTATATCTGTGAAATGCTGCATTTTTGTCAATAACATTGAATCAAAGAATGTGTTATTTTGTTATCCTTAGTATAAACTCGTCTTGGTGGGAATATCCCTTTATGCCCACAAAGTTATGTCATCCAAGAAAGTGACAGAATTGCAATGATGTCCCCCTTTATTCTGCATTACACATAAAACAAACTTTGCTGTATGCAAATGAATGATCAGTAAATAGTCTCAACAAAGGAGAAGAGTCATTTTGGGATGCCCCCTCCTAGCTTGTATAGTGTCTCATAGACCAGGTACTTCATCACAAGCCAATGGCTTAGTGGAAGTTGCTAAAGACACAGTAGCTTATGATTATGTATTAGTCCATAAATAAAGCCAGAAAGGGATAGGCCAGCCTCTTCTCCACAGTTGTGACTCATGGTCTCCTTCCTTCTAAAATAAAATGTTACGAGGGGCGTGGTTTGGCCATGGAAGCGTGAGGCTGCTTTCCTTGTGAGCTCCCGTGCTGGACCCGGGGGAACTAGCCCAGATACCCACTAAAAACACCCGAAATCCTCACCTGTATGGGTGCAAAGAAGAAGAAAGGAGCAGGGGCCACTGCTACGACTCATGCTACGAGGCACATCGCCTCTTATATGACCGGCCGGGCCGCAGGAAAGACTGGAGCGGACGCACCTGTCATAGCGGACCTCATACACCTGACACCTCCTCCGAGGTCCTCGGGGCCGAACATGTCTCCCACTCCTTCTGCTGCCTCTCCCGGTGGAGCGATCCTGGACTCCCCGAATACGGAGCGGGGACCACAGCCGATGACGCCGGCCTCATCTCCGGGACTCAAGATGGCGGCGGCGAGATCTGGTGGGTGCAGAGACTCACGGCAGTGTGGGACAGGCAGCGGGGTTGGCGCGCCGCAGTCCCCGAAGACGCAGCAAATGCACACGACAGGCACTCCGGAGCCCAAGATGGCGGCAACGGGGGCCGGTGAAGTTAACGATCCCCGGTGTAGCGGGAATACCAGTGGCGCTGCCGCACTGCAAGCCCCTGAACGGCTGCCAGATGCTCCGAGGGCCAAGATGGCGGCCCGGAGCGAAGGTAAGGCCAGAGACATGCCCACACAGCAGAAAGGGCTGGGAGGTAGCCCACAGCAGCAGTCACCCTGGGACATTATGTCTCCCCAGGCAGGGGAAGCCCTACCGTCCACATCCACCTCCCATACACCACCAGCATGGGGCAGGGTAGGCCCAGGCCCCTCAGGGGCAACAGCACCCCCGGCCTCACCCAGTAGGTCACTAGCTGCATCTCCTCATTGGGGGTCCTCTCTGGGCTCTGCATCACCCCCTGTGGATGAGCTTTCTCAAGCATTATGGCTCGCAACACCCCAGGGGCTGAATCCCCATGCACCTGTGTGGACAACTCAGCAGCTTGCCCTTGGGCACCCACAGTTAGGCCGACCTGGCCCCCCGTCACAGGGGATGCACCCCACTCCTATTCCGGAACGACAGGCTTAATACGATGAGGATATACCGCATCAGACATCATCAGCGCACATGTATTATGCTAAAACTTCTCTAGATGGTGAAGTGTTATCTGACCTAAGAGCATTGCGCGCACATATTCGCACCATCCCTACCAGGGACAACATGGAGTCCTATATCTCCAGATTGGAACAATCTTACCGGTCTGAAATGTCTGCTCTCAGAGACGAAGTACATCAAGTGGAGGGAAGGGTGTCAACAGTAGAGACCTCTCAACGTTCTGTTCATGAACAGTTGGCCGCTCACTCCTCACAGTTGGCTTTGCAGTCTTCTCAGCTACGAGCCCTATCTGACCACCTGGATGATTTAGAAAATAGGGGTAGGAGGAACAACATTAGAGTTCTGGGTGTCCCTGAATCTGTAGAAACTCCTGCCATACACTCGACACTTCAAGAGCTCTTTAATATGATTCTGGATGTCCCTGCTGATACCCCTCTGGAACTTGACCGTGCTCATCGGTCCTTGGGTCCCAAACCTCCAGACCCGAGTAGGTCACGGGACACAATATGTAGAGTACATCGGTTCCAGATCAAGGAGGCAATTATGAATAGTGCCAGAAACATAGGAGACGTTAGATTCAAGGGCTATCAAGTACAACTCATTCCAGATCTCTCCAGACTGACCCTGCTGAAGCGCAAGGCATTGCGTCCTCTACTAGAAGCTCTCAAGCGAAACGACCTCCAGTACTCCTGGGGGTTCCCATTTAAACTTCAAGTGCGCCACAACGGCCGGTTGCACATCCTGCGACACCCTGGTGATTTGCCTGCATTTACAGAATCACTTGGCCTCTCCCCGGTTACCCTACCAGAATGGCCTTCCTTCCTGGCGGAAGCTGCTGGAGGACCACCCCCGAGACCTCAAAGGCATCCCCGTCGCAGACAACGGAGACGCTCTTTCGACCATCATCACCCGGAGCAGGCAGCACCGGAGCGCCCACAACGAGCAGCTCCTGATCCACGCCAGGATCAGATTGCTCCAGATTTGCAGCATCCGGGATAAGCATCGGCCTGCATCTCCTATTCCTCGACAAACAGGTCGACTAGATGTCATCTTTCTGGAATTGGACGTTGTGAGTCAGTTCAACATTATATTGTATGTTATGATTGTTCCCCATATTAACGGGATTTCGGGTTTAGAACAGGTTTATTTCAGGTTAAAGATTTATATGGGATGCATAAACAGATATCTGGTGGGTTCTCCATCCGTCGGGTAGGGACTACTCCTCCTATTTCTCGCCTGCCCACCAAACTTATAGCAGAATAGATGCCTTCTGGGTGAGCCACAAACTGTTGGGATGGCACCCCACCGCCACGATTGGGAATATGGTCCTTTCAGACCATGCCCCGATTTTTATAACATTCTCACCCCCAGACTCTTTACACAGGCAATGGGCATGGAGGCTTAATGACAATCTTCTAAAAGATCCCTTATGTGCGGCAGAGTTGCAGACCTCTGCAGAGCGCTTTTTGCAAGAGCACTCTGATGACTCCACCCCCCTCCCCCTCCTGTGGGAAACCCTCAAGGGAGAGTTCAGGGGAGTTCTTATTCGACATGGCGTCAGGTTGAAAAGGGAGAAGGCGGCTAAAATCACTGCACAATTGCACGCCATTAGTGAATTAGAACTGCGACATAAGGACACGTTAGATCACGAAGTGTTAGCCACACTCACAGAAAAGCGTGAGAGCTTAAGGTCTTTACTTGACCAGACACATCTACAGCACAGGGCACAGTTTTCTAGATACCTTTATGACCATGCTGATAAATGTGGCCGTTCTCTGGCTCGACTTTTGCACCCACGTAGTATGGCAACTTTTATCCCCAAAACTCAAACACGGGGGGGACCCTAACCCATTACCCTCTTGAGATTTTAGATGTATTCCGTTCATACTACGCTGACTTGTATAACATCCGCACTCAATTTGCAGACATGGATGAACATCAGCAAAAAGAGAGAATAAATGCTTATATTAGCAGTACTCCGCTGCCAGCACTTTCAGGAGACACAACATTTGAACATGTTGTGTCTCCTTAACATTTCCCTACCTTGAACATTTCCCTACCTGACCCGGCATTTGTGGAAAGATGGGAGCAGGAGCTGGGTGTTGAGTTTGGGCCACGGGAAAAAGAGAAAATATTTATCTTTACCCACAAATTATCTTCTGCATGCTCTGCACAGGAGAAAAATTAAAAAATTTTGACAAGATGGTACCGGGTTCCAACAGCCCTAAACGAATTTTACCCTACAGTGTCTGACAGATGTTGGCGGTGTCATGACTCCAGAGGAACAATGTTGCATGTCTGGTGGGATTGTGCCGCTCTCAAACCTTTCTGGGACAGAGTGTTTTTATTGGGACCTGCGTGTCCCATTGCTGTTATGATGCATACTGTCATTTTTACCAAAAATGTTTTACACAGTTTTTTCTTGAACTGTATGCTAACACTTTTCAACTAAACAAACCGTATTGAATATAAAATAAAATGTTACAATTATTGTAATGAGCCAGAAGGGCTATGTGTGTGTTGCAGATGCCTTCTATGCTCTGGATTCACAGGCTGTTGTTACACTGCAGCAGCGTGTCTCAGCCTCACCCTACCCTCCTGCACTTCATATAAGCTTGGCAGCAGTGAGCACACAGTGAGAGGGAAGTGCTCTTTCAGAATGTAACAGCCTGTGAAACTGCAGTGCAGAGGGGCTCTGATAACCCACCCAGACTCATAGCCCCTCATACTCATTAGCATAATTTTAATTTAATTTTAGAAGGAAAGAGGTCATGGATAACAAATATAGGAACATTACCACAGTCCATGTGCCTGGATCTATGAGTAAGTGCCCCTGGTTTATCATGATTAATTTTGATGGTAGATTTTCTTTAACCCCTTCACGCTCTGCGACGGATATATCCGCCGCAGAGCTATGAAGGGTGTATGAAGAGGGCACTTATGAAGGTGTATGAAGGTGGCACTTAAAACGTGGTGGCGCATGGGCGCGGTCATGTTTCCTCCGATCGTCGCTCCCCCGAACGTCATCGTGGGGCGGCAATAGGTTGCCATGACTGCCTCGGATCTTCGTCAGACCTGAGGCTGCATGGTTTCGGGAGATTAGTTACAATGAATCACATGCAAAAACTCCATGGTAGGAACGCTCTGACTATCTAGGGTTAATGTACCCTAGAGCAGTGATTTTCAACCTTTTTTGAGCCGCGGCACACTTTTTATTCTTAGAAAATCCTAGGGCACACCACCAACCAAAATAGCACAAAATGACACTAAAACAGTCATATTATACATATAGTTAACAATATAGAATCTAAATTTATTTTACTCAGTGTGAAATCTGGGCCTGTTTCGATAAACATAAAAGGGATATCCTGGCAGGAATGGTGGAAAGACACACACGAAGCTCTTCCTCAACAGTTCTCAGCTTCTCCCTGCTTTTAGTATACAGTGCTGGTTATTATATGGCTCATATACTGCAAAATAAAGGGGTACAATGAGAAGGGGACATTACTTTTACTGTGAAATGTCATTACTACATGGAGGTATCTTACCTCCGTGTCCCGACAGTGTTAAAGGCTTGGTATTTCAACTAGCTCTCACTAGACACCTTCACACATCTCACAATAAACAGCCATAAATTCTGGACAAAATGCAAACATAGCCATCTACCTAGATTATCTTTTCAAAATCTAGTCGGCTAGTAAATAGATGTTACAAAAAAACCTTTGTACCTATAACAAACCATTCTCTGGCCCCCATTAACGGGCACGTGTGTGCTAAAGAGTGATAAATGTATGCTTCACTTAAGTAGTGAACATTGTTATGAAAACGGGCCTGCTATAGGCCCCTGATTGGCCACATTTAGTCCCATTGATGGTGAAACTTCCCGCCTACTGTAAGGCTGCATTCACACAACGAAGGGGGACGTATATACGGGGCCGCGGATATTAAACGGGGCCGAGTACTCCCCCAATAGACGGCAATGGGCGCGGAACAGGTCCTATTTTTTCAGGGCATGACGGCGCGTGCGCCAAGTATTCCTATGGAGAGGGGCAGGGGTGAGCCGCGCTCTCCCCCTTCCTCCTCTCCCACGGCGCTTTGCCGTGTGCCAGCAGTGCTAAGGTGTCAATGAACCATTAGGATGTCAATGTGGGAGCTGGAGCGGAAAAACCCTGTTAACAAAAGGGTTGAACTAACTGAAAAATCTATAATATAAGAAAAAAAATGAAAAATAGAAGAAAGGTAACTGTGATTAATAGATTTGTATAGATTTCTTTAATTTTAAAACACACATTTAAAAAAGTTTTTGCAACAGATGAACATAAATGTTTCTTCTTTTTAAATATAAAGTGCTAGTTTTTATGATTAAATTAAGGCCCTTTGATTACAAAAGTATTCTGAAAGTGTGCTACAGAGGTTAACATGTACAGAAATCAATCTTTTCATCAGCATTTTAGAGTATCATGTTAACCACTGTAACACTATATAGCCAACAGTAATAAATATTTTCTATATAAGTACGGCGGAACACCTTATTTAAGATGACCACCCACAATGAATTTATGTAGATGGGGCGGGTCGTATAAAGAAAAGATGTCCAAGATTTAGACTGTGTGGTGTCTTTTGTAAAGGTTTTATTTGACACACAAATGGGTCTCTTGGATAAGTCTTCTGTCCCCATTGGTGGGTTTCAACCAATCTGCTGATACCTCGCCACCTTATATGCTTGCCTGATTTCCATATGCCAACTAGTCTTAGTATGTTTACATGGAAATTTATGATCATTCAGATTAATTTAGTCTTTTTGCCATGGAGGTGAGCAGGCCTTAACAAACTGAATGACACTTGCCAGAGGGTACTCTATGTTTAGGTAGAGTAGGGTGGTTTTCACCTTGTGTTTTTTTTCAGTGATTTTTCATGAACAAATTTTGGTATTGGAAAAACACAGATCGGGGTTGTCATTCTAGCTTCAGTGATTTTTCAAATGAAGCCTTACTGACCCAATCTTTTCAATGGGCTTGTTAACACTCTAGTTTTTTCCGTGAAATATCACTGAAGCCATGGGAAGAGAAACATGATCTATTGTTCAAAGGCCAAAATGGGTTCAGGGGAAAATCGGCTGATGTTAAAAAATGTGAGGTAAACCACTCTTATAGGTGACTTTTGCACGGTCTATTAATGTTTTAACAATTAATAGGAACCTTGTCACCGGGACCTCATTTTTCACTTAAAGGGACAAGGTTTGCAGAAAGTCATCCAAACTGTATTGAAAATATGTCCTTGCTGCATTTGTATATTATATCATTGTGTGTTTTAACTAACCTGACTCCCGAACATCATCTTTTTTAAATCACAAGCTTTGGTTTGGATTGCATTTCAAAAAAAAACAATACGTGACTTTGTGTGAGCTCACTCTCAGCTCTCATGCCCCCCCTTTGTGCCTTCACAGGAAACAGAGCTCACACCGTGGTGAGCTACATCATGAGGGTTAGGAAGGAAGCTGTAGAGGGCAGCACCAAGGTGTTGGGGCTGGGAGCGAGGATCATGTGTTGTTTTTTGAAATGCATCCAAACCATAGCCAACCCATGGGACTTAAACATGAGGGATTTCACCAAGAAGGCCAGGTAAGGTTTAAAACCACCCAAATATATTGTAATGCCAAACATGTTTAGAGAAGGGCAGAAGAATATTTTGGCAATCAGGTGTAATGGGCTCTCTGCAACTGCCTTTAGGAAAATGAGGTCCATGGAGACAGGTTCCCTTTTAGCTACCGCGGTCTAGATAATACATTTAGGCTCCTGTATAGATCAAGATAGATCCCTTCTAAATTTGCATGATAAACTCCAATGACTTATCATGCATGTGCTACTATCCATTTTTAGGGCAGTTGAGCCCAAGAAATGATGTAAGGGTGCCTTCTGGCTAAGTGGGTGGGAAGAGCTGGCATCCCTTTCAACAGCTGTGTACGCTACAGCTAATCCCGGAAGGCAAGCTGGGTCTGTGTATATCAGTCCGCCCAGCCATGAGCTGTGTCGCAGTGAGGATTGATAGGCGAAAAATATGACAGAAACTTTTCTGCTTTCCAGCCTAATCATATAGGAGATGATTAGGAGGGATGAGCATTGTTTACATAGGGAATTCCCTTGGCAAATCCATATGGCCAATGGCTTTTCTATTTTTCCATAGGATTATTACAGAAAAACTGTAAATGGCGTGTGTACATACGGTAGTCCAAGAAGCAATGGGCGAATAACAGTTCTGTTAATCCAGCTACAAAATTGCTCCTGCTACTAGCGTGAATAGAAAATTACAATTTTGTAGGATTTACTAATGGTACGTACTCAAGTGGGTTGATTAAACCTATTAAGTTTTTTATGATGAAAAAAGCGGATGGATATATGGATATATGCACATATGGGTATATATGATATACGTTAGTTCTTAAGCCTGATGATTCGTTTGACAGAAGAAATTGGAACGTAGTGATTGGGAAAGGAATAGAGCCCACCGGGGTTCGAGTGTGAAAACGATCCTTAGGTCACATGAAATAAGGCTGCAGGCAACCAGTAATGGAATATCTATTCGCTCAGCGTCTGTTCCAAGGCAGTGGCAAGCATGCGCAAAAACTGTGTTAGGGTTGTGCAGGGTCATACATCTGTTAAAACCTCGTTTATAGCAATAACCCACCCCAAAAAAAACCCTGGACTCTAATACTGGAAAGGAAATGGGTCAATAAAGCAGATGTGTTGTAAAGATGCACTACGAAAAACCAAGGCATGTGTGACTGTGTAGTATCCAGAAAGTCCTTGTCGGGTGTATGGACTAAGTGCTCCATTGAAGATGAAGTGTTATTGGTCCCATTGTGAATCTAGAGCATTGAAGATCTGTGGGGAAAACAAAGAGGGAAAATTGTTTTGTAATTACATTTCTTCAATTTTCTCAGTGCATGTTTAGGTTTTTTAAGGGGTTCTCCACAAACTAAAGTTAGGCCCTATCACATGGGATAGGGCCATAAGTTGATGATCAGTGGGGGTCTCAGTCATTGAGCTGACGCAGATGCCAGAGCACTGGCACTTAGGCAATTTATGCAACGAGATAATGGAGCAGAACGCGTCATGCACTGGCCAGTCTGGTCCTAGTTATAACGGTCCGACAGAACCCGCGTTTTCGCGATTGTGGGGCTCCGCCACTGAGACCACCACTAATCCGCAATTTAGGCCTATCCTGTGAGGGGTCAGAGGGTGTACACAGGAGTGCAGTAAGATTCCCAGAATTGACAGAAAGCTGCGAATGATGAGGGGGAACATCAGAATATTAAACATATTAAAAACTATGTAAAATCAAGATTTTTTTCAGTATTAAAAAAAACCTGATCAAATTAACATTTTAAATATGAACAAGCCTTTTCAGCAAAAAGGCAGAGCTCTTTATTGTATTTGAGATTACTACTCTGTCAAGAGGTACACAGAAAGCCTTTTATGCCAGAGGACCTCCTTGCAAGCCTGTAACATGTCTGGTTTGGGCCAGAGACAATGACTATATATAAATAAGGGTTTGGGCAATGTACTCGTGGTTTCTTGGCAAAGATATCAGCAATTCCCAGTAGTCATAGCTGTGCGGGCTAATTAGTATACTGACATGTTGGCTGCCATTTGTGAATGCGCTTGGGGTTATACCCTTATAATAGAAGAACTGAATGGTGGCCCCAACGGAGATACTTCCTTGAGAGCTCACAGGAGATGTGTGGGGGACATTGGTGGAGAGGAGTTCTGTTGTCCTATATGAGACTAAAATAATATAGTTACAATAACATGTTCTGGCCAAAAAACTCTATTTCTGCAATTTCTCTTCCTTTGTTATTTCCCATGAAATGTCCCGTGCACATCAGTGCCCAGTAAGTTTCAGGAGTCACTGGGGCAGGATGGGAAGCGCATGGTTGCTCTCTCCAGCGGTTACCGGGATCCCAACAGGCCACAATACATAGATATGACTAAGAATCATCCATATTCTAAAGTTTGTTAGTTCTCCATAGCGCAATGGCTATATTGAATTTTTTCTATTAAAGTGTGTTTTTTTAAATCTCTTTTCAGGCATAAGAACTTGGCACATTTGCTGCATTTCTATCCAACTCTTCACTGCAATCTCCTGATTTTTCAGCTTGTCCGTGCATCAGGCAAGTCAATCCGGACACAGGATGTGGGTGAGCTGAAACACGTCTTTTTCCAATTTTTCTATATGCTGGGGATTTTCTAAAACAGAGTAGGAACTACAGGGCTTATCACCTGTTGTGCAGGGGAATTTTCGTTCAATATTTTTGTATTTCATCTTGACACAGGCACATCTGCCTTACACCTTGCCCATGTAGGCCACTGTGCTTGGGTCAGTGCTGCTTTCCATCAACATGCCAATTACGACATGCTTCACATAGGCTGTTTACACTCAATTTCTTCATTCCAAAACGCTCAGTCAAGAAATCCTCAAAGGCCATTTTCATTTTTTTTTGTTAATGTGTATAGTGCATGAAGGACCAAGGATACATCTTTAAAAGTTCACCACTTTTGATGTGTAAAGTGAAAGCCTCCTGTCTTTACCTCATCAGCCAGACATTTCCTCATAACATGGCCGCAATATAGGGTCATGTGATTAACTCTCTAGAACAATGGCCCTGCCTAAGATCACATGACTCCATCATGGAGTCATTCCTTTTATGGACAGGACTGTCTGGTTGATGGAGGTAAAAGACAGGAGGATTCACTTTACGTATTCAAAAAAACAGTGCGTGAAACCTTTACCCCTTACGTGATTTGGAATCCATGGGCTTACGGCTTAGTCCTTTATACACCCGTATCTAACCTTTGATCGCGCCAGGAAAGTGCTGATGGCATTACGGGGCAGAAGGAGGTTTTAATTTTTGTAAATGATGAAACATTAAAAAACCTATACAAATTTGGAATCTCCTTGATCGTACTGATGCAAAGGATAAGTGACATGTCATTTGGGGGGCAATCAATGAAAGCTATAAAAATCTAAGCCCACAAGAAAACATGGCATAGAAATTAAATTACCTCACTATGAATTGCAATTGTTACGCAGAAAAGACAAGCCCCACACTAGCTCTTTACATGGAAAAATAAAAAAAAGGTATGTTTTTGAACGTGGGGAGTGAAAAAATGAAAACGCAAAAGCACATTCAACGTTACCACAACGGAAGAATGTGCATGTTACACATCGCAAATTTGTAGAAGTTAAAATCACTGGTAATCACTCCTTGTTGTGTCCCAGTCTTTTGTCCCTACACCGTGTGTTTGCAGATCACATCAGAGTTGATCAGGGTGCGATCAGGGTTTGGTCAAGTGAAAAACGCACATGTTTGATCAGAGCTCTAATCAGTTTCACGTCGAGTTTTGTTGTGTTCTCAGTTTTTTCATGCGGGTCGGTTTTCAATGCAATTTCAATTGCGTTTTTCATGGGTCTGAAAAGACGACCATTGAGTACACATGGGTCAGAGTGACATGCAGAGTCGCGCGGGTTCAAAAGCACGCGCAGAAACAGACTGAGGTGAAAAACGCATCGGTGATGAAAGGGGCCTTAGCTGTGGGAAATTTTAATTGCAAGCCCTTGAAATGTAAAAATCGAAATGCCAGCCCTTCATACCCAAGAAAGGTTACTTAGTCTTATAAAGGGGGTTTTTTAGGTTTTTTTTTAAAGGGGTTTCCAGGTAAGGAGCTAATCAATATACAAATGGGGATATTAAATTAAAGTAATGTAATAGTTATTTAAACATTTGCTTCCCCTCTAGCAGAAAAAAGGTGCATAACTGGTGACAAACTCGGTAACAGAGAATTAATAGGCTACGGTCCTTAATCAGGTAGCACGACACAGGACAGAAGATGGCACCTGGTCACATTGGTCAAAGACTAACATGTCCGTTGGCGAGGTCAGTGATCACCCCAACATTTGGCATGCAGGCGTTGGTTGAATGCATCCAGTATGGCCAAGTGTTGTGTGTAGAGTTTTTTCCTTTAAGTGAGGTAATGGCAGTGATGGCAGTTACACATCTTTACTATGGTAACAGAGCGGACACAGATGTTACATCATCACAAGAGCAGAGCAGTAAGAGGGGGGAGGTTACCTGAGAAATAAGGAACTTATGGAATGTAGTGTCCAGTGGCGTGGGCTCCGTGGTGATACTCACATCTTTAGACGAGGCATAACGTTTATTTAAAATCATAAAATCAAACTATTTAGGCGCTGATGAATAGACTGGTTTGTCAGAGTAATTTATTTATATTCATCAGGGGGTTTTTGTGTCAGATGTTCCGTTATTCCTGGGAAACTCCCTTTAATTATACCAGGAAAAATCCTCTTTAAGTCATTAGTTAGCAATGTGCAACTTTACTTTCACAACACACATCTTTAATGGCCCCTTATATACTTTACTAAGTTTTTGTTTATTCAATATTTACAAAGTCCACATCAGGTGACATAGTTGTTAAAAAAACTGGCAAAAATGCAGAGAAGGAATGTTTTGGAAAAAAAAAGTTATTTGTGTCAGTTCTATATAATGAAAGTGCACAAAAATTGTTTTATCTTCGTTTTCCCTGGACATGCCATGTGATGGACTCGTGGCCCTTTAGAGATGCTGTAAAGGAAAAAGGATACTATTAAGATATTTCATACAGTACTTGCTATGGTATCTGGTAATACTGTAATGCTCTGTATTAAGTAATAGGGTTTCTACTGCCTCGGCACTGCCTCCCATTGTAATGTTCTATGCCAGGCTGGAAGTTCTAGAGGGGATAGCAATGGATCACAAACCCCCATGATGCCATGGGCAGAACAATCCAGCATTATGGTGCTATTCTCACATCAGGTGTTTTTTTGTCTCAGCAAATGTCTGACATGACTGTGCCCTACACATGGCGAGTATGGTCCAGTGAAACCCCCACATGGGCATTACCCATCTGATCCATTTTCAAAGATCTTAATGCCATTAGGTATTATTTAACCCCTTCACGTTCCGCGGCGGATATATCCGCCACGGAGCGCGGAACTAGCGACTCAGTGGCGGATATATCCGCCACGGCGCCTTTTATGGCCGGCCGGCTATGGAATCAGAGCCGACAACCGGGAACAATGGGAACAACGGGGGCCGGCGTAACTATAGCCGGCACCCAGTGTAACACCCGCGATCGGAGTGTCTCGACGAGGGTGCTTAACCAGTTTAGATGACGCGGTCAGACGCGACCGCGGCATCTAAACAGTTCTGGGGGCTTCCCCCACGACGGCCCCCGCAACCGTTTTGGGGGGGCCGCCGCCGATCGTTGCTATAGTAAACTTGGGGTCCGATCTGGACCCCAGAGTTACTAGAAATGAGAATTGCCAGTAAGAGGCGTCTGTGCGGTCATCTTACTGGCAAGGTGCCAGCCTATGCAAGGCATAGGCTGAACTGATAATACTCTGATAATCAGTATGCAGCATTTATATGAAAGAAATCAGATGATTGCTTGTTCATATCCCATGTATTATAAACGTGAAAAAAGTAAAAAAAAAAAAGTTTTCAATAAAAAAATAAACGTCATAATTCACTAAAAATGCCACAAACCCCCAACAAAACTATATCAAAGAGACATTATAACTCAAAAAAAAAGTTAAATCATACACAAAAAACCCCACATATATAGTATCGACGTCCGTAACAACCCGTTAGAATAAAAGTTAAATATTATTGAACCCCCCACGATAAACGCCGAAAAAAAAAAAAACTGTTTAAACCCTCCAAAAATTATGTTTTTACCTTTGTCAATCCCACAAAAAAGTGCTGATAAAATGCTGGACCAAAAAAACCATATGTACTCAGACATTGATACTGGTCAAAGTACAACATGTCCCGAAAAAACAAGCCATCAACCAGTCCGTAGCCACAAAACGAACAAAGTTTATGCCACTGGAAGATGCCAATCAAAAAAAATATAGATTTTTCCCCACATAGGGTTTGGTGACAAATTTAGTAAACGTAAAAAATATTTTATTCATGTCTGGTACCCCGTTACTGTATAAACCCATGAATAAAGCTAACTGATTATCAGTCATACGGTGAAACAACAAAAAAAAAAAAGTCAACAACAGACAGAATGTGCTTTTCTAATCCTGCCCGTCAAAAAAGTTCCTAAATTTCAACAATAGTAGATACAAACCCCAAAATGGTAACATGGGAAAAGCAATCTATCCCGCAAAAAAAAATCGCGCGCCCTCCTTCCCCTTTGCCGCTCTGTTGTGCGCCCATAAAACAAGTAACAGCACAGTGGTGCGGGGTCTTTGTACATCAGGAGATAAATGCGAACAAATTTGTGTGGGTGGTTTCTTCTTTTTATATTTTGGAATGTGTAAATGTTAGTGAAAATGGTCTAAATATGACCATTCTAAAATTCACCCCATTTTTTATTCAATCAATAGCAAGATCCAAGGGGTTAACATCTTCGTAAAAGCGGTGGTTCTGATCAGGTTGAGGGGGTGCAGATTGAAAAGTGGGTAGATTGATATAGGGGGGTTGTGCTAATATGTAAATTTCATTCAAAACTTGTATATTTCCCAAAATAGTCAATTGAAATCCAGGAAAAGACGGTCGATCTTATTTGTAAGCCGCGTGCCGTCAATAATTAATCAAGACATTTCAGAAATTATGAAAAGTAACGTAGACAAATGGGAAATGTATTCAGCAACGTAGTTTAGCTGGTAAATCGATCTGCCTGAAAAACGCATGATTTAGAATTTCGGAAAATGGCATGTTTTCAAAAAAATTAATCATATTCTTTTTTTTTGTAAAAACACAAAAAAACTTACAGCCAAAATTGTACCACTAAAAATGAAGTACACATTTGGGGAAAAAAACCAATTCAGAATCGTTTTGATTAAGGACGTGTTTCAAAGTTATAAACCATATTAAAGCGAAGAAAGGTAGAATTCAAAATCGGGCTAGCCTTAAGCTGTAAATGGCGCGTCCTTAGGGGTTAATATGTGCTTTGTGGGCTTGTTTGTTTTTTGCAAAAAATAGAAACCATATGGATGAATAGCAGACCTAACTTGAAATAATCAATAGAGGATTAAAACTTCACCGGCTATGATCTCTTTTAAGGCGAAATTCTCCAGACAGAAGAGCCAGACACGATAAGATATCAGTAGAGAAAAAATATAGAAAAAAATACCCATAATAGCATATATAAATATAATTTCATAACTTGATCATTAAATGTAATGGCTATAAAAATGGTTAAACTCCTTCTTGTATCCTATGTTACTGGTATAGTTATAGAAGAAGCTTGTACAGTATGATTACTATTTATGCATTCTCTCTTTAGATATGTTGGCAAGAGATGTCCAGAGGCAGATAAGGCACTTTGTATTTAAACGCATTCAATTAGCTTGATCAGGTGACATATTACTCTTTGCGCCACCTTGCTTATAGAGACTTAAAGAAATTTTCAGAATATTGCATTTATGGCATCTCTGTAGAATATGTTTATAAATGGCTATTAGGTGGGCATGCCACCCCCCAAAACTGCAAACTGTCCGTCAATTCATGTGTTGGGGGAAACAATGATCCGGTATTTTGGGTTTCATGTTGGAGAATATATTGCCGGGTATACGTGTTACTTGTTTTATTCCCACTGATATTTTCTCTTATGGGTCAGTGAAAATCCATGTCCGTTACAGCCATAACAAAAGTGAATGGAGTAAACGTCAAACATGCACTTCAGTACACCATTAGGGGGTGGCTAGTGGGGCACTTGCCCAGGCCCCCTATCTTAAGGGACCCCTGCATGTGGACTTTTGAGGATTGTCTTTTTAAACCCCTTGGTTGAATGCTTATGATCATTCTTTATCGGTCTATACAGTACATCACCATCGTGAGTTGTCTATTTCCTGATATCTTCTATATGATCACCATCATTCAACGATCTATATAGAGTTAATTCCGAGAGATGCCGTGTGTGTGCTATGAGAATATTGTTCCTGCTTCCGCTCTATGACCACCTATAGCCATTGTGGTATACAGAGGCTTTCACCAGGACCCGCTAACATTATCGTTTTTTTTTTTAACCCACTTGGGGTCATAGTGAAATTTAAACACGGACCACCATTTTTCCATTATGTTGGGATTTTTTTTCTGTTTTTTTTTTTAGTGAGTGTGCCTTACTTTAGGCCCACTCATAAGGCCCTCCTGCACTTTTACATTGTACAGTTCAGGGGGTAACTACTTGTTGGGAAAAAGACAATGACTGATTAGGCCACACAACCCATAGACGTATGTCCTTTCTTTCTCTCCCGGAATATGTAACTCAAAGTGACTTTAACTCACGGCGTATCTTTAAAAAAAAAATATATATTATATATTTTAATAGGCACAACCCCACACATGATATAAATGACTTTCCTGGCCCATTATAAATTGTAATGAGTGTTAACTACAACATAAAATACCACAATGGACTTTTAAAATCGTATCAAAGAAAATGCTCACCATGTCGTCTCCTCTGCTGCCTCCCCAGCTAAACTTGTCTTCCAATAAGGATTGAGTGTAGGACATTAAGTCTATGGATCATGGTGACAAGGAAAAATAGGAGACTACTATAGTTTCTACTGTTTCCGAGTCATTGTTATGGGGCTTGGACTCTATTGGACCATGTTCTATGCATTTCCGATTCATAAATGCCAGGGCTGCTTCTGTGTAGTTCAGCACTTTGTCACTTTGTCCACCTTGTTAAAAAAAACAACTATTAAAAAGGAAATTGGCGCTGGAATATTCATAGGGCTAGAAAGTTAAATATGTGTGCAGCCGGATTCTTAATTAATCTAGTATTTTTTCCATTTTTATAATGGTAGTATTTGACTTTTCTATGTGTGGATCATCTTTGCTAAATAGTGTTTTAGTAGTGAAGAAAATGCAATTCTTCCCAAGACTATCTCACTAAGTAGAATACCCCTTTACCTGATCCATGTACAGGATGATGACAAGTTTGGATGTTCATACTTATTAACACCTCCTTTGTAAAATATGGGTAAATGTATTGCATGTTATTTTCTGCAGGTTTCTAGCAGGACATCTGGTTCACACTGGTTGATATTGCTGCTATGTTGTAAACAATTATTCATCATAGACAGGGTGACTATCTTTCATAATGCACAACTTCTGCATACTATTTATCATTCCTTATATCAATAAGTGATCACTGCAATTCAAGTGAGGTAAAGAAATGACTGACGTATGTTAGTGTAATTCCCTCATATTTATAAAGTCCAATGGTATTTGCAATGTTTGCATTATATTCAGATGCACCACGTAATTAACACAAATGTTCTTAAAACAAATTAGATTGTGTGTTTGATAAATGTCTGGTGTGTAACATAAGCAAGGTCCCCTTTGAAATGGAAACTGTGTGCTAACATGGCATTTTGGCACTTTAAGCTCCCATTTAAACAGTTTCCTTTACATAGAAAAACGATGATTAACCCTGCGCTGAAGGACACAGGTGGTTTTTTTTTGCTACTCTTCTCGTCTCCACCAATTCCATAAATTTCTCATGTTTTAGTCTTCGCAAGCTGTCTGGTGAGGGCCTTATTTCTGTGCTGACACTAACATTTTACTTTTCCCGTGGATTTACTTTATTATATAGTGCCGGCAGTACTGGGCTACTTGCAGCGCGCGAACCACCTTCCCCCAGTGGCCCCCCTTTTTCCAACAGCTATGTCCGTATGTTCTTGTGTGGGGGTGGGGGGGGGGGGGGGGGGGGGGGGGGGGGGGGGGGGGCTCAGTGTTAGGGAGGTGACGATTCCACCTCCCCCTGCATGGCTCGTAAAATAACTACCATCTCTTTGGCGTCGGTCCGGACCCACGTTGATACTAAATTTTCACAGGTTTACTGCTTTAACTTAGTCAGTTTCTCCAAAATTTACCCCCCTGATTCTTTTGCCATTCCTCTAGTCGGCTCACCCATTACTATTTCAGACTTTCCGTGACGGCAGCGCTGTGTGCTTGTTTTTTTGTATGGGAAACTAAGCTGCCGACTATTTTTTCCTTTGATGTGGCCATTCTTGAGGACTGTCTTGTGCCCTTTGCTCATTTTTCGTCCAAGTACAATATAGGAGTAAACGATCACATTTGGACATGATGTGCAGGGAGCCCATCTATTTCGTTTTTAGAGGGGTCACACGACTGCGTAATAACCCCTGTCTTTATGTTTTGATCTTCTTTCCTAAGAGTCGGGCATTTGGGGATTTGTGGCAATACCTACTGTGTTGAGATTTTTACTGTTTATTATGTGTTATATCAGTTCTAGGGAATAGGTGCGGCTTTACTGCCTTGGAGATTAGATTTTTTTTTCCATTTTTAAACTTTTTTTTTTTTTGTCATCAATTTGTATGGATCCTTACAGGGCAATGATTCTTTCACACAACAGTGTGACAGTGGACACTTAGTGCTGCTGCTGCACACATCCCAAATGTGCCTTAATTCCGGGTCAGCGGTGTTCGGCCCGCGGGGACTGTTTCCCCACCTATGGTGCCCCCTGTGTTTGTTCTGGCAATGCGCCCGCTGCGGCTGTTTCTCACGTTCACCGGCTGTCTTTTCTACAAGTGTAGCGCGGACGTATCCATCTACCCCCACTTATGCAAGCACGCTTTCTTTTAGAGCACCTAGTGACGACCAGATAATGACCGTCACCGAAAGCGGCGCATCATCCTTGACGAAGCCGGAGAGATCTCGCAATTTTGTGCCCATGCACCACCTTCAACGGTAAATGTACCCCCACCAAATACTGATGACTATATGATGGATTTAGCCTGAAATCAGGATGACACTGTTGGCAGCAGATAATCTTGCATACTTGCTAGCTAGGTCCTTTTAGTACCCAGCAGGATATGCAGTACCAATAGTATGAGGGAAATGTAAAATGAAGAAACCTATATTTGATGGCTTGGTGACAGTAAACAAGTACTCGGCTCATATTGCGCGAGATATGAGCAGGCACTTGTACTCTGCTCACGGCCCCGTATACCAGGAATAATTTGTAATCCCCATGAAATTAACAGGGTGATGCTGAACAATATAGGAGCAGCCTAATGCATGCAGAATCGTTTCTAAGGCTACATTAAAAACCTCTTTAATACCAAACAGTAGATGTTTTTCTATGGGCAAAAAAAAATATTAAAATGAAATGTATTTTGTTCATTTTTATTCTAAGGGGACCTTGCATTATGTTACACCAGACATTTATCAAACTACACAATCTAATTTGTTTTCAGACATTTGTGTTAAAGTAAACTGTGTGCATGCTGAATATAATGCAAACATTGCAAATACCATTGGACTTTATAAATATGGAGGGAAATAAGCACTAACATTACTGCATGTCATTTGCTTTACCTCACTTGAATTGCAGTGATCACTATGAGATAGGAATATAATAGTAATGCAGAATGTTGTTGCATTTATAGAAATATGTCACCATCTAGTGGATGAATAATTGTTTACAACATAGCAGCAAGATATACCAGGTGTGAATTTCCAGATTTCCTGCTAGAAAACCTGCAGAAGATAACATGCAATACATTTACCACATAGTTTACAAAGGAGTTTGATAAGTTATGAACATCCAAAACTTTCATCATCATGTAAAGTGATCTAGGTAAAGGGGTATTCTGCTTAGTGAGATGGTCTTGGGAAAGATTTCTTTCACTACTCAATACACTATTTATGCAAAGATGATCCACACTAGGAAATGCAAAATACTATCCATTATAAAAATTGAAAAAATACTAGATTGAATATAGAATCTCAGCTTCACACATATTTAACTTTCTAGTCTATGTAATATTTCAGCTTCCAATTTTACTTTTTAATAGTTGTTTTTTTTACAAGGTGGACAAATTTGACAAAGTGCTGAACTACACAGAAGCAGCCCTGGCATTTATTGAATGCGGAAATGCAATGGAACATGGTCCAATAGAGTCCAAGTCCCCATATACAATGTACTCGGAGACAGTAGAACTTATAAGGTATTCTCCTATTTTTTCCTTTGCACCATTTGATCCATAGACTTAAATGTCCTACACTCAATCCTTATTGGAGACAAGTTTAGCTGGGGAGGCAGGAGAGGAGACTGACATGTGAGAGCATTTTCTTTGATACGATTTATAAGTCCATTTGTGGTATTTTATTGTTAGTTAACACTATTACAATTTATAATGGGCCAGGGAAAGCTATTTTATATTTCATGTGTGGTGTTTGTTCCTATTTTAAATATATATATATATTTTTTTTTTTAAAGATACGCCTTGAGGTTAAAGGCACATTTGAGTCATAGTGCATCTACTCAGGAGAAGAAAATTACAGCTCTATGGTTTGTTGCCTAACATTCATTTCATTTTATATTTCCAATCAATTATGTTTTACCCCTGAACTGTACATATGTAAAAGTGCATGATGGACCTTTTTTTGATGTTCCTATTAAATGTAAAGAGCACACTCTACTAAAAAAAAACAGAAAAAAATCCCAACATAATGGATTAAAATGGTTGTCCTGTTTTTTTTTTTATAATTTTTTCACTATTGACCCCAAGTGGTGTAAAAATAATAAAAATCTTATATATGTTTAGCTTTTGGTCTCTGTTGATATAGCCTCTGTATACCACAAATGGCTATTAGGTGGTCATAGAGCAGGAAGCAGGAACAATATTCTCATATAGCACAATACATCTGCATCTCTCGGGTATTTATATCTATATAGATCGATTGATTGATGGATAGATCATATAGAAGATATATAAGGAAATAGACAACTAGACAGATAGATGATGTACTGTATAGACAGGATATAGATGATCATAAGCATTCAACCAAGGGGTATTAAAAGAGCATCCTCAAAAAAGTCCACATGCAGGGGTCTCTTTAAGATAGGGGGCCTGGGCAAGTGCCCACTTAGCCACCCCCTAATGGTGTACTAAAGTGCATGTTTGACGTTTACTCCATTCACTTTTGTTATGCTGTTCAACGGACATGGATTTCACTGACCCATATAGAGAAAATTTCAGTGGGAATAAAACAAGTAACACTTATACCCCAGCAATATAATTCTTCCAACATGAAACCCCAAATACCGGATCATTGTTTCCCCCAACACATGAAATTGAGGGACAGTTTGCAGTTTGGGGGGTGGCATGCCCACCTAATAGCCATTTATAACATATTCTACAGAGATGCCAAAAATGTCAATATTCTGAAAATTTCTTTAAGTCCTATAAGCAAGGTGGAGCAAAGATGATAATATCCACCTATCAAAGCTAAATTGATGCTTTAAATACCAAATGCCTTATCTGCCTCTGGAACATCTCTTGCCAAGCATATCTAAAAGAGAGAAGCATAGAAGTAAATCATACTGTACAAGCTGTCTTCTATAACTATACTAGTAACATAGGAGTAACATAGGAGTTATAAACCATTTTATAGCCATTAAATTTAATGATCAGAGTGTATGAAATATAATTTAGATATGGCATATTTATGGTATATTTTTCTATATTTTCTCTACTTATAGTTATCGTTGTCTGGCTCTTCTGTACTGGAGAATGTTTCGCCTTAAAAGAGATCATGCCGTGAAGTATTCTAAAGCTCTTATTGATTATTTCAAGGTAGGAATCTGACTAATACTCCATATTGGTTTCTATTTTTGCAAAAAGAAACAAACAAGCCCACAAAGGCACATATTAAATAATACCAATGGCAATTAGATCTTTTAATGGAATCAAGAATTGGTAATGCCCATGTGGGGTTTCACATGGTACACATAATCGAATGTGTAGGGCACAAGTCATGTCAGACATTTGCTGTAACAAAAAAAAATACATGATTGTGAGAATAGCAGCCATATTGGCTTGGATTGTTGCTGCCCATGGCATCATTGGGGGGTTGTGATCCATTGCTATCCCTCTGAGACTCCCAGGCCTGGCATAGAACATTACAAGGGAGGCAGTGCCGGAGGCAGTAGAAACCCCAATTACTTGAATACAGTAGCATTACAGTATTACCAATTACCATAGCAAAGTACTGTATGAAATATCTTAATAGTATACCTTTTTCCTTTACAGAATTCATCTAAAGGGCCACGAGTACCATCGCCATGGAATGCCAGTGGAAAGTAAGAAATAAAACAATTTTTGGCACATTTCATTATATAGAACTGACACAAATAACTTTTTTTTCCAAAACATTCCTTCTCTGCATTTGCCAGTTTTTAACAAATGTCACCTGATGATGGACTTTGTAAAAGTTGATAAAACAAAAACTTAGTAAAGTATATAGGCCATTAAAGAGTGGTGCTTGGGAAAAGTATTGCAGATTGTTAATTAATGATTATAAAGGGATTTTCTGTATAATTAAAGGGGTATTCCCAGGAATACGAACATCTGACACAAAAACCCATGATGATATAAATAAATTAATATAACAAAACTCAATGTCATTAATCACAGAGCCTAAATAGTTTGATTTTATGATTTAAAACGTTTATGGCCTCTCTAAAGTATGTGGAGTTATCACCAAGATGGCTGCCACTGGAAACTACAAGTTCCATGATCCTTTAGTTCTCAGTAACTCCTCCCCCCTCTTATGCTCTGCTCTCTGTGATGATGTAACAGTCTGTCCTGCTCTGTTACCATAGTAATAATGTGTAACTGCCATCACTGCACATTACCTCACTGAGATGACGTCTCACCACAACACTGGCCATACTGGATGCATTGCAACCAACCGACTGCAGCCAAATGTTGTGGTGATCACATGACCTGCCCAGGACATGTTATCTTGGACATGTGACCAGTGGCCATCTTCTGTCCTGTGTCTGCTACACTGATTAAAGGGCCAGTAGCATATTAATGCTCTGTTACAGTGTATGTCACCAGCATTTTTCTGCTAAGGGGAGCAAAATGTTAAATAACTAATTACATATTAGCTTATATTTTGAGTACCCATTTGTATATGAATTATGCTTATTCCTGGAAACCCCCTTTAAACCCCTTTAAGTACAACCTTTTTGGGTATGAGGGCTGCATTTCGATTTTTACATTTCAAGGGGCTGCAATAAAATTTCCCAACACTAAGGCCCCTTTCACACTTGCGTTTTTCACGCGTGTTTTCTGCGCGTGCTTTTGACGCGCAGAACTTGCATTGCACTCTGACCCATTGTAATCAATGGGTCTTTTCAGACTTTTTTTTTTTAAAACCTCGACATGCTCTACTTTTGCAAGTCACGCGTGTGAAAAACGCACCATACAAGTCTATGGAGACGCATCAAAAACGCATTGCACTCTGAGACACTTGCAAGTGCAATGCAAGTGCAATGCGTTTTTCACGCATGAATTGCCATAGAAAAGATAGAGCTCAGTCCTGAGTCCATTTCACGCGCATTATCTGCGCGTGAAAAACGCATTGAAATTGCACTGAAAACGCGCGTGAAAAACTGAGACACTGAACAAACTCCCCTTTCACTTAGGCCCCTTTCACACTTGCGTTTTTCACGCGTGTTTTCTGCGCGTGCTTTTGACGCGCAGAACTTGCATTGCACTCTGACCCATTGTAATCAATGGGTCTTTTCAGACTTGCATTTTTTTTCACGCACACACACACGTTTTTTTTAAACGCGCGTTTAAATCTCGACATGCTCTACTTTTGCAAGTCACGCGCGTGAAAAACGCACCATACAAGTCTATGGAGATGCATCAAAAACGCATCAAAAACGCAAGTACAATGCAAGTGCAATGCATTTTTCACGCATGAATTGCCATAGAAAAGATAGAGCTCAGTCCTGAGTCCATTTCACGTGCATTTTCTGCGCATGAAAAACGCATTGAAATTGCATTGAAAACCCGCATGAAAAACTGAGACACTGAACAAACTCTGACTGAAAACTGATTGAACTCTGATGCAAAATGTGCGTTTTTCACTGACCAAACCCTGATCGCACCCTGATCAAACTCTGATGTGATCTGCAACGCAAGTGTGGAAGGGGCATAAGACTGGGGACACACAAGGAGTGATTACCGTGATTTAACTTCGACAAATTTGCCAATGTGTAACATGACACATTCTTCAGTTGTGGTAACGTTGATGTGCGTTTGCGTTTTCATTTTTCACTCCCCGCCTTCAAAAATCTATAACTTTTTTTTATTTTTCCATGTAAAGAGCTATGTGTGGGCTTGTTTTCTGCGTAACAAATTGCAATTCATAGTGACGGTATTTAATATTCTATGCCATGTTTCTTGTGGGCTTAGATTTTACAGCTTTCATTGATTGCCCCAAATGACATGTCTACTTTATTCTTTGCATCAGTACAATCAAGGAGATTCCAAATTTGTATAGGTTTTTTAATGTTTCATACATTTACAAAAATTAAAACCTCCTGTGCCGTTAATGCCATCAGCAGCTTTCCTGGCGGCGATCAAAAGGTTAGATACGGGTGTATGAAGAGGACTAAGCCGTAAGCCCAGGAATGTCCAAATACGGTAAGGGGTTAAAGGTTCAGCACTGTTTTTTTGATACGTAAAGTGAATCCTCCTGTCTTTTACCTCATCAACCAGACATTCCTGTCCATA
Organism: Engystomops pustulosus; assembly: GCA_019512145.1. Taxonomy (NCBI): domain Eukaryota; kingdom Metazoa; phylum Chordata; class Amphibia; order Anura; family Leptodactylidae; genus Engystomops; species Engystomops pustulosus. The sequence goes on along the minus strand of CM033642.1, from coordinate 88,544,156 downwards.
AAAGGGCTACAGATGGAGGGTCATGTGATCTTAGGCAGGGCAATTGTTCATGGAGAGTTAGAGATCACATGACCCTATATTTGCGGCCATGTTATGGAGAGAAATGTCTGGCTGATGAGGTAAAAGACAGGAGGCTTCACTTTACACATCAAGAAAGTGGTGAACTTTTAATAGATGTATCCTGTCCGCTGCACTTTATACACATTACAAAAAAAAATGAGGAAAGTGGCCTTTGAGGATTTCTTGACTGAGCGTTTTGGAATGAAGAGAATTGAGATGTAAACAGGCTATGTGAAGCATGTTGTAATTGGCATGTGATGGAGAAGCAGCACTGACCCAAGCACTGTGCCTACATGGGGCAAGGTGTAGGCAGATGTGCCTGATGTCAAGATGAAATAACAAAAAATATTGAACGAAAATTACCCCTGCACAGACAGGTGATAAGCCCTGTAGTTCCTACTCTGTTTTAGAAAATCTCCAGCATAGTAGAAAAAAATGAAAAAAAGACAGTGTTCAGCTCACCCAACCCTGTGTCCTGATTGCCTGATGCACGGACAAGCTGAGTCAAAATCAGGAGATTGCAGTGAAGAGTGGATAGAAGTGCAGCAAATGGCCAAGTTCTTATGCGTGAAAAAGATTTAAAAACACACTTTAATAGAAAAAATTCAAAATATAGCCATTGCGCTATGGAGAACTAACACGTTTAGAATATGGATGATTCTTAGTCATAGTCTGATGTAGTGGGCCTGTTGGGGACCCGGTAAACTGAGGAGAGAGCAACCATGCGCTTTCCCCCATCCTGCCCCAGTGACTCCTGAAACTTACTGGGCACTGATGTGAGCACGGGACATTTCATGGGAAATAAGACAAAGCAAAGAGAAATTGCAGAATAGAGTATTTTTGGCCAGAACATGTTAATTGTAACTATATTATTTTATGTCTCATATAGGACAACAGGAACCTCGTCACCAATGTCCCCCACACCATCTCCTGTGAGCTCTCAAGGAAGTGTCTCCAGTTGTGGGGCCACCAGTTCAAGTTCTTCTATTATAAGTATACCCCAGCGCATTCACCAAATGGCAGCCAACCATGTCAGTATTACTAATAGTATCCTGCACAGCTATGACTACTGGGAAATTGCTGATAATCTTGCCAAAGAAAACACAGGTACATTGCCCAAACCCTTATGTTATATATAGTCAGTCTCTGGCCCAAACAGACATGTACATGCTATGGCAGGGAGGTCCTCTGGGACATAAAAGCTTTCTGTGTAACTCTTGACAGAGTACGTAATCTCAAAATACAATAAAGAGCTCTGCCTTTTTGCTGAAAAGCTTTTTCAATATTTGAAATGTTAATTTGATCAAGTTTTATTTAATACTAAAGAAAAACTTGATTTTACATAGTTTTTATAATTTTTTAATATTCTGATCTTCCACCTCATCATTCGCGCTTTCTGTCAATTCTGTGAATCAATTTAACTGGCACTCCTGTGTACACCCCTACTGACCCCTCACAGGATAGTGCCTAAATTGCTGATTAGTGGGGGTCTCAGTGCTGAGACCCCACAGATCGCGAAAACGAGGGGTCTGTCGGACCGTTATACTAATGGAGCCGATGGCCGTGCATGAACGTTCTGCTCCATTAATCTCTATGGAGCTGTAAATTGCTAAGTGCCGTGCTCGGCGATCTGCGTCAGCTCCATAGACTGAGACCCCCACTGATCATCAAGTTAGGCCCTATCCCATGGATAGGGCCTAACTTTAGTTTGTAGGAGAACCCCTTTAAAAACCTAAACATGCACTGAAGAATATTGAAGAAATGTAATTAACAGAAACAATTTTCTCTTTGTTACCACAGAGTTCTTCAATGAGCTAGATTCATCAATGGGACCAATAACACTTCATAGCTCAATGGAGCACTTAGTCCAGTACACCCGACAAGGACTTTCCTGGATACGACACAGTTCACGCCTTGTTTCGTAGTGCATCTTTACAATACATCTGCTTTTATTGAACCATTTCTTTTCCAGGTATTAAGAGTAAAGGGTTTTTTGGGTGGGTTATTGATAATAATAAGAGATTTACAGAGGTATGACATTGCACACCTCTAACGATTAGTTGCGCATGGCTGCCACTGGCATTGGAACAGACGCTGAGCGGATAGTTCCATTACTGGTTGACTGCAGCTTTATTTCATGTGACCTATGGATAGTTCATCAAGAACTCAGAAACCCCTGTGGGCTCTTTCACTTCCAGCACTACTTTCCAATTAATTCTGTAAATCGATCATAAGCATTAAGAAATTAAGTATATAAATATATACACATATGTGCATATATAAATATATACATACTTTTCATCATAGAAGAACTGTAATAGGTTAAATCAACACACTTGAGTACTTACCAGTAGTATCCTACAAAATATGTACTTTTTCTATTCACCTAGTAGCAGGAGCAATTTAGTATTGAATGAACAAGAAACTGTTATTCGCCATTGCTTTCTTGGACTACCAGTAGTGTACACACGCCATTTACAGTTTCTGTATAATCCTATTGAAAAATATAATAGCCATTGGCCAGTATGGAATTTGCCAGAGGGAATTCATAGGTAAACAATGCTCATGCCCTCCTAATCATCTGCTATAATATTATGGATGGATCTGGAAGCAGAAAGTTCTGTCTATCTTTTATCGCCTATCTAGCCTCACTGCAGACACAGCTCATGGCTGGGCGGCTGATATACTACAGACAAAGCTGGCTTCCGGGATTAGCTGTAGCGTACAACAGCTGATTGAAAGGGATGCCAGCTTTCACACCACCTTAGGCCAGAAGGCACCCTTAAATCATTTATTGGCTCAACTGACCCTAAAAATGTATATGTAGCACATGCAGATAAGTCATGGATTTTCATGCAAATTTTAGAAGGGATATATCTTGATCATATACAGGAGCTCTAAATGTATTTATCTAGACCTCTGTAGCTTAAAGGGAAACTGTCACCAGGGACCTCATTTTCACTAAAGGCAGGTTGCAGAAGCCCATTACACCTGCATTGCAAATATGTCTTTCTGCCTTCTCTAAACATTTGCATTACAATATAATTGTGGGTTTAAACTTACCTGGCTTCTTGATGAAATCCTCTGTTTAGTCCCAGGGGTTGGCTTTGGTTTGGATGCATTTCAAAAAACAACACATGATTCCTCAGCTCCCAGCCCCCACCTTTGTGCTCCTCTACAGCTCTTCCTACCCTCATTGATGTAAGCTCACCACGGTGTGAGCTCTGTTCCTGTGAAGGAGCACAAAGGTGGGGGATGAGAGCTGAGGAGTGAGCAGCACACAAAGGTCACGTATTGTTTTTTGAAATGCATCCAAACCAAAGCTTTTGATTTAAAAGAGGATTTTGTCAGGGAGTCAGGTTAGTTAAAACACACAATTATATAATAATACAAATGCAGAAAGACATATTTGCAATACAGTTGAGATGGACTTCTGCAACCTGTCTTTAGTAAAAATGAGGTCCCTGGTGACAGGTTCCTATTAATTGTTAAAATCATTAAGTAGACGTGCAAAAGGTCTAGCTATAAGAGTGGCTTTACCTCTGCATTTTTTTAACATCAGCGATTTTCCCTGAACCCATTTTGGCTTATGAACACATACAGATCAGTTTTCTCTTCCTGGCTTCAGTGATATTTCACTGAAAAAACTGAAGTGTGAAAAAGCCCATTGAAAAGATTGGGTCAGTAAGGCTTCATTGAAAAATCACTGAAGCTAGAATGAGAAACCCGATCTGTGTGTGTCCATAAACCAAAATGGGTTCAGTGAAAAATCACTGAAAAAAACACCAATGTGAAACCACCCTAACTCAGGCCTAAAACATGATTCTTTGCAAGTGTATTCAGTTGTTAAGGCTGCTCACCTCCAATGGCAAAAAGACTAATTAATCTGATTATTCAATAAATTTCCATGTAAACATACTAAGACTAGTTGGCATATGACATCAGGCAAAGCATATAAGTGCTAGGTATCCAGCAGATTGTGAACCCCAATGGGGACAGAGACTTATCCAAGAGAACACATTTGTTGTTCAAATAAAACCTTTACAAAAGACCACCACACAGTATGAATATTGGACATCTTTTCTTTTAGACGACCGCCCATCTAAATATAATGCAGTTGTGGGTGGTCATCTTAAATAAGGTTTCGCCGTACATATAATAGAAAATATTTATTACTGTTGGCTATATATTGTACAGTGTATAACATGATACTCTAAAATGCTGATGAAAAGATTGATTTCTGTACATTGTTAACCTCTGTAGCACACTTTCTAGAATACTTTGTATCAGAATGGGCCTTAATTATCATAAAAAATAGCACTTTTATATTTAAAAAGAAGAAACATTTATGTTCATCTGTTGCAAAACTTTTTTAAATGTGATGTTAAAATTAAAAAAAATATATACAAATCTATTATCACAGTTGCATTTCTGTCTATTGTATTCATTTTTTCTTATATTTATAGATTTCAGTTAGTTCAACCCTTTTGTTAACAGGGTTTTTCTGCTCCAGCACCCACATTGAAGATCCTAATGGTTCATTGACACTTAGGCATGGCGGGCACACGGCAGAGGAGGAGCGCTGCTCACCCCCGCCCCTCTCCATAGGGATACATGGCACACAGCGCCGTATGCCCTGAAAAAATAGGACACGTGTGCGGCACCGTACCGCTCCCGTAGGGCGCCGCGGGCCCATTGCCGTCTATGGGGGACGTATATGGGCCGTTTATACGTCGGCCGTATATACGTCCCCTCCCCCCCCCCCCCCCGTTTCATAACTAATTTCACTACTTAAGTGAAGCATACATTTATCAGCTCTTTAGCAAACACGTGCCCTTTAAATGGGGGTCAATGAGAATGGTTGTTAGAGGTACAGAGGTTTTTGTAATATCTGAATTTGCTAGCAGAACTAGATTTGGGAACAAGATGACTCTAAAGGTTAGGATGGCTTTGTTTGTAGTTTGTCCAGATTTATTTTCTGTTTATTGTGAGATGTAGGTAATGGGGTATAATGTGATAGCTATTTGAATACCAAGCTTTAACACTTTTCTGACATCTGATGTAATAGTACTCCATGTTAGTAAGTGACTTCCTGCAGTAAAAGTATGTCCAGGTGCCATAAACCTACTCACCGTAGATTCACAATGGTAGGTTTCCTCTAAAGGGGTGTTCTCGTCTGGGCAGTCAAATTGAAATTAATTAATCTGCCTTATATAAACATTTCTTCAATTAGAAGAAATATTCCTGTGTGAAGATAATTTCTCATAAATGTTGTCATATGGTCTCTTAGAAACAAGACTGTATCCTTGGATATGACCACCTTTGCAGGAGTGATTGCACAAAGAAACAAAAAGTTTTTGTATATGAAATGTCTGGGAGTTGCTGCATATCCTACAGTTGTGGTAATGAACTCTGAATTCAGGAGGTCAGGCAGTGCTCAATAGCGCATTTGTGGCCACTGCTGCCAGAGTGCTGGGGTGGTCATATCCAAGGAAGCTGGGTACATTTATGAGAAATTATCTTCACACAGGAACATTTTTTTTAAATAACATCCAATTAAAGAAATGTTTACATATGGCAAATGAATTAAATTAAATGTGAATGCCCAGATGGGAATACCCCTTTAAGGCTATTGTCATCTGGAATGTTGGGCCGTGTCCCAGGGTGAAGATATCACAGACCACAATTGCAGCAGAACACAGGGTGACAAAACGTAGGCAATGTGAACCGCACCAGTAGTCCTTCAGGCTCATTAGAATAATTTTAAAAGTTCACTTTAGGAAGGAGGTAATGGATAACAAATCTAAGAAGATTGCCATAGTTACAGTGCCTTGATCTATGAGTAAGTGTCCTTGGTTTATCCATGCTTGACTTTGATGATAGATTTCCTTTAAGGGGTTAAAACTGCTACTTTCTGCAATCAACCTACTTCCAAAAGTTTTCTGAAGATATTAAATCCTTGAGCTCCAAGGAAAATATTTCTATAGCTATACGAGATCAAAATGGATCCAGATGTATTGGAGTAAGGCCTAGGTCATTTCTTTTGTTCTGTGAAGTATTGTTTTATGTTTAATGAAAATGTTTTTATTTTTCATATACTTGTTGAATGCTGAGGATGCCATAAATACGTTTGGTGGAGAGGAGTGGACTTTGATCAGCTTCAGCCATAGTCAAAGGTCTGCAAGATCTACTCCGATGTTTGCCATTTCACAAGAAGGATTTACAATATTATATAAACTTCAAGGAAAACAAAGCCTTAGTGTCTCCATTGCCCATGTAATAATTTACCAACCAATGGACTATGGACATTACTTCTTTATCCCTAAATCCCTGAGTAACCATCCCAGTTCGCAGACACTGAGATATTATACCATACGTTGTCTTGGTTTGATTTCTCCTGAGCTCAATCTGCGAATGTTATCAGTCATTAGAGAACCAGAGGTTCATAAGGGCAGAACTTGACAGCTGGTGCCGGAACCCAGGAACTACACTCGAGGAGCCGAGAGGGCCCCCGGAACGGCAATCAAGGGGTGCTTTCTGGCCATTCTCTGGACCGACCTGAGCCTGATCAACTCCACTGAACACGGTAAGTTCATTGATTTTTTGAATCTTTGTCTTACCTGTGTCCTTGGTCCAGGGTTTGCGTTAGTTGCGCTTCTGAGCCGACCCGCGGGCCAAGCCTAAGTGACAGGTCTCGTGCTGTGTAGCTCCAAGAATTTATACATTATTATAGTGTCACTGCCAACCCAGGTTACTCTAAGCCTTCTCCCGACCAGTCGTGGTTATGGTTATTGCTGCAGCGGTGAAGATATTGAGTATTGAGTTGTGTTTGGTCTCATATAGCAGACACTGACGGTTGAATTTTGATTTTGGGCAGATGGTTAGGTAGGGAGGGATAGTTAGGAGTCCCAAGCCTTGAAGAGTGAGTAGGGGCTTGGGGCTGCCTCAAGCCTTGAAGCATGAGTAGGGGTTTGGGGCCGGTACTGGTACTTTGTACTGGTACCCACGTGGTGTTGCCCATAGACCTGGTTCCTTTTCGGTAGGGACGTTAGAGAGGGATAGAGAGTCGGCGCAGCACGCTGAGAAGCACAAGGCCCTCATAAGTGGTGGTAAGACGTCATGAGGTTGTAATTTCACAACTGGAGGAAACAGGGGTGATTTGACGGCGGGAGAACGTGAAACTGTATTAATTCCGGAAACTGAAACTGTTTGTACATTGAGCAGCTGCTATCAAATTCTTTGTAAAGAGGACAGAAAGGGTTAAAGCTTGTCTGGGTTAAAGTCTTTGTTTGAAAAGTCCTCCTGGAGGCAGAGATAAGAGATCTATTGCAAGAGAATCTTACTGACCATGGCCATGTCTGTGTGATTCTTTGCGTACACACTATTTAAAAAAAAAAAAAAAATATATATATATATATATATATTATTATATCCAATTTAGAGCAGAGATCAATACATTCATAGTGGCACACAGGTTTTAGTGTGCAATCCAAAATAGTTACTGCAATAATTTGCTGCCAGAGCAAGTCCAGGGTTGTGCAGCCACAAGAAAGGACTAAGTCTGACTGAATAACACAGGAGGTGGGAACTGCAGCCCCATAAAAGGTAAGAAAATACATGTTATCTTGCCTATAAAACCTCCTGTGTCTCCGGTCAGGTTAGCTATGTAGGCGGCTTCTCACCTGTACAGTTTTGACCAAAGTAAAGCTCTGGTTATTGAACCTGGTCATATATAAGTATTGATCTTCTGTGGGTTGCTAATAGTTGGGAGTTATGTAGTGAAGTCATCAGCCATCATCTGTCTCATTAGTTAGAGATCTGTGTGGAGAATCCTTTAGTGTGCCCGCTTAGCTCAGAGTACTTGATAGAAAGAGACGGGCGATAAGAGACAGTTCAAAGTTGTTGTTGTGGAAAGCAGTTTGAAGAAAAAGAGATTTTATGTCTTTTTCCTCCCTGGAACACAGAAGAAAGATGGCAGAGCAGCGCGATTATTGGAGTCAGGAGAGACTTGGTATAATTATTGTTTAAGGTAAAAGCCACTCCCCACAGTGCTTTGGTGGCCACCATCTTAAAACAGCATACCTGTGGCCGAGCCCGGCAGCCATTTTAAAGTCACGTGGAGGGTGTGGTTTCTCAAGGCTTTGAGGTTGGTTACATGTGGCTTTGCTCTGTTGGCAGCCATAGAAGCTGGTTGGGGATAATAAATTTTGAGAACAGTATGTTGTTGAAATTCAAGAGTAGGAAATGTCAGTGATGTTGGGGAACTGAACTTTGTTCAGGTGTTATAGAGAGAATTCTGGAACTGAATAGTGATGTTTGTATGTTTCATGGTTAAAGAAACCCCCTGTGGTTGGAAAGATTATTCAGACAAGACAGTGGACAGTAGAAGAATTGATTTTAAAATAACATTTGTAAAAAGGTATTCCCTTGTATTACTTTGTATTACCCCTGAGACTTGTAGTCCGACAGGGGGAGACAGGGGGGGATGAGGCTGCAGTGATAAGACAACGATGGCAGCATTCCAGCCCATAGCAAAGTGTTATTGTCTGTGGACCCTCTGGACCACCGCTGGAGGTGGTACTAGCCGACCTGGGACCGGAGTCTAAGTGGAACCCCGGTGTTCACCAGAGCCTGCCGCAAAGCGGGATGGACTTGCTGCGGCGGGATTCCACCAGGTCATTCCACAGGTGCGACTAGCCCGCGGTGGCTGCCAAGGTAGTAATACAGGAGACACCACTCACGTCAGAAATCGCAGGAGCTGGCACACAGGAACGCAGGACCACAGGGATGGACTGGCACACAGGAACGCAGGACCACAGGAACGGACTGGCACACAGGAACACAGGACCACAGGAACGGACTGGCACACAGGAACGCAGGACCACAGGAACGGACTGGCACACAGGAATCACAGGACACAGGAACGGACTGGCACACAGGAATCACAGGAACGCAGGAATCACAGGAACGCAGGAATCACAGGAACGCAGGAATCACAGGAGAGCTTTCTCTTCATGGGAAGACTTGAAGATCCAGCAAGGGCAATAGGAAGAGGCTGGAATTGAAATCAGGCCAGCGCCAATTATTGTCGCACTGGCCCTTTAAATCTTAGCGAGCCGGCACGCACGCACCCTAGGAGACGGGGACGCGCGCGGTGAGCCGCGGAAGCTGCGGAGGACGCCGCTGGAGCCGAGGGAGGTGAGTGCAGCCGGGTACCGGAACCTGGAGAGGCACGGGTGCATCCGCGATCCGAGACAGGGATCGCGGGAGCAACTGTGACAGTTATATTGTCTTGTCAGATAGAAGGTCAAAGGGGGAGACTTTGAGATTCTCCTCCCCACCCCCCAAGCAGCAGTGAAGAGAAAGATTAGAGAAAAACTCAACAAAGCTAATTACATTTCATCAAGTTATTGGTAACCAGTGACATTAGAAACTATTTTTGAGAAGTTAATTTGGTTTACTTTGTGAGCAAGTGTTGAGTACTAAAAGATTGTGGTTTATTGTTTTCTAATATTAATCTTTGTGGAATTATGTCCCTGAATATTCTGCAGTCCAATTAAAATTCTCTTATCCACAAATGTAGGACAATTCCACATTTATCTGCAGAAGTTAAAATTTATTGCCCCAAAAAAAGAAAATGTATCCATTAAGATTGAGGATTTTCTGTTTGCAGAAGTAGTGTCCCATGATTATAGAGCAAGCAGTTGCAGCCAATGTCACACTTATTGGCTCAAATTCTGTACTTTTTTGTATTTTTGCATCTAGATTTGTATTTGTTTTCACACAGTAAGGGAAGTAATCTGTGCGGTAAGTATTGTGGTAAGTATCTGATCTAAACTTATATTGTCCCTTTTGTGTTTTTTAGCCCGAGAGCTGATTCAAGATCAAGGTTCTTATGTTATGTATTACCACTGTTTTTCCCTAGGTTTATTCTAGAGACAGTTTAGAGCTCAGAAATATCAGTAGAACTCCATATAGATAATTCTAAAAAGACCAGTGATCCAAGGTCACCAACATTGAGAGGTACTGGCTCTAAGAGACCTTGTACTCTTTGTGGATGGTTCCAGGTATTATTGTGAAGGTAAATTTTATTAACATGTTATATGCTGCCATTGCACAACCCAACAAGGAACCAGGTATAAGAAACAGAAGCACTTCATTACACATTAGTGGAACAGAACTGAAAGTATTGATAAAAATATGTCCTTTAGCTTAGGGTAAGACAGATAGCTTGTACACAGATTCAAGGTACGTTTGGAACAGCTCATGTTAACAGCCCTATGTGGAAAGCCAGAGCATTCATCACGCCAGTAGTAGGCGCCTAGTGAAACATGCAGACCTGATTAAGATACTTATAGAGAGGCTACTCGAGCTTACATAAGAAATTATTGTTAAGAGTAAGGCACACACGAAGGTGAACAGAAACACAAGGGAATGACCAAGCAGATAGAGCAGCCAAAAAAGCTGCCAGGACGTCTGTACCCTTAGTCGCTAATATGACTTTGTTGCCATCTGAGGAAACCTCTACCTTGGTAAATCCTAACATGCTACAGGACCGGTAGAGACAAGCGGCAAAAGAAGAACAGAAGATGCAGCAAGAAGAAGGTGCCTGTCTGATCTGTGGACAATGGATTCTTTACAACCTATTGTGACCCAGGTGACTTATGGTTATATCCACCAGTCTGTGAAGGTTTCACCACGGCACAACCAAGATTTTTGTATCTTTCCCAGAGAGAAGTGTACTGACTATGTTGAGTTCAAAAATGGTCTACAGGTATGAGTGACCAGAGGTGCTTTAAAGGTACCCACTTCTCAAGAGAAGTTAAGATTTAGGGATAGATTGGGTAGTCACATCCCACCCCATCCACAAAGTAGCAGGAAGGTTGAGAGGTTGAATGGGACTCTGAAACTAAAGATCTAAAAGGCAATGGTGGAGACCTGGAAACCATGGACCGGGGGTCTACCATTAGCCCTTTCAGTAAGATATAGGCCAGTAAAAAGACAGGATTGAGTCCCTACGAGATTTCATTTGGTTTGGTTCCTAGATTAGGATATTATTGTTCACAGTCGCTCCAAATGCAGTATGTGAGACTTGAAGACTATATGATAACCTTACACACGCACTGTACTAAAGTATGTTTTTGAGTTTTCTCTTTCATGAGCTTCAACCTGGAGCTCGGTTGGTGATAAAGAGCCATGTGAGGAAGAGAAATGACCCTGGAGATTATGATGCCTTCCAGGTTTTGTGGACAACAACTTCAAGACAGCTAGAATAAAGACCTAATTAGATTCACTCAAGTCAAGTTTTGTTACTTTTATGCCTTATTAAAGTTTTGATGGGGATTAATAGACTTCTTAGGGAAACAAATTAACTGTAGCATTGACCATCCATGGGAGTCTTATATCTGGGTGGCTAGCTGATTGACGGTCAGCCCTTAAACAACTAGGATTGTTTCTCTTGTGGGTGTCCTTGTTAGTCATTCTATTATTCTGTTTTCCATTACATTTTGGTCATATGTTGTGTGCAGAGGTTAATGTCTAGGGCCAGCGAATCCGTAAGGCCTGTTGGAAAAGTACAACCAAGAGGAGAGACCAAAAGTACACTGAACTCCAAAGGGTCTCCTCCCCCCTGATGGCGAGTGCAATAGGTTTCACCTGTGGGAACATTGGAGTTTTAGTCTCCCCACTTAAAACCCAAGTGGTTTATAAGGATATTTAGAAAGGGAAAGGACAGGAGGAGTCTATTCGGCAGATAAGTCCAAGTACAAAGGGGGGTGGAGCGCAAGGCTCTGTCCGTCTCAAACTGGTGAAGAAATCCTATCCCCTTCCCCACTGCTGACTAACTCCTAAGGGATTAAATGAGGTGTGAGGGAGAGATAAAATAAAATCATTTTAGGGGGGGCTGTGAAGTATTGTTTTATGTTTAATGAAAATGTTTTTATTTTTCATATACTTGTTGAATGCTGAGGATACCATAAATACGTTTGGTGGAGAGGAGTGGACTTTAATCAGCTTCAGCCATAGTCAAAGGTCTGCAAGATCTACTCCGATGTTTGCCATTTCACAAGAAGGATTTACAATATTATATACACTTCAAGGAAAACAAAGCCTTAGTGTCTCCATTGCCCAAGTAATAATTTACCAACCAATGGACTATGGACATTACTTCTTTATCCCTAAATCCCTGAGTAACCATCCCAGGTCTTCCCTGTATAATACTGTGTGACACAAATAAAGCATCCCACATATTACTTTTGATGGCATTAGTTTGCAGACACTGAGATATTATACCATACGTTGTCTTGGTTTAATTTCTCCTAAGCTCAATCTGCGAATGTTATCAGTCATTAGAGAACCTGAGGTTGTGTGAATAAGGGCAGAACTTGACAGTTCTACACATCAGTTTTGATGCGAGATGTCATCGTGCACTGGAAATTAAACACAACATGCAGTTATGGATGTCAAACCAGTGCCTCGCTCAGACATAAAAGGTGGCCAGACACAACACTAAAATTTAATCTGGTGAAAATCTGTTATCTTGGAAATCCCTTTTAAATGTACCTAAAGACCACTAGATGGCATTATTAGAACACACAACTGTGCATCTAGTGTTCTTGTGGGAAATGAAACTGAAAATCAGAGGACTAATCTGATAGTTGAGAATCACATGGCTGGGAACCCTAAGGGTGAAGACACATGTGGCGTTTTTAGGACGTTTTTAGTTAGTGCGTTTTCAGATCTTTAAAAAACGCATGCATTTTTTAAAAACGCATGCGTTTTTGTCCGTTTTTAATTGCGCAAATTCGGAAAACCGGACAAAAACGCATGCGTTTTTACAAAACGGATGCGTTTTTTAACGCATGCGTTTTTAACTATCTGAAAACGTCCCAAAAACGGCCTAAAAACGCCACTTGTGTCTTCACCCTAAGGGTGCCTTTACACATGGCGTTTTGGATGCGTTGAAATGCATGCGTCAGAACGCATGTGTTTTTAAATGTTACTATGCGTTTTGCTACTCTGGAAGTGTTTTTCTTCAACTGTAAGCAGTTGTATAAACATTTTCACAGCAGTTTACACTTACAGCAATGAAGAAAAAACATTTCCAGAGCAGCAAAACGCATTGTTACATTTAAAAATGCATGAATTCTGACACGTGTTTTTAAGATGCACACGTTTTGACGCATCCAAAACGTCATGTGTTGAAACACGTGCATCAGAACGCAAGTGTTTTTAAATGTTACTATGCATTTTGCTACTGCGATTTTTCTTTATTGCTGCAAGTATAAGCAGCTGTGTAAACATTTTCACATCTGCTTACAGTTACAGCAATGAAGACAAACGCTTCCAGAGTTGCCAAACACATTGTAACATTTCATAACACATGCATCCTAGCGCATGCGTTTCGAAGCACAGGTTTTGACACATACAAAACGCCATGTGTGAACGCACTCAGGTCTACGTCCACACGTTCAGTTTATCAGATGCAGTTTTTGGAGCCAAAAGGACGTGTAACTGCACCCTAAGGGTTTGTTCACATTGATCAGTCGCCATCAGTTTTTTTTAATCTCAAGTCACCACAATTGATGGTAAAACTGATGCAAAGCTTCAGATTTGAGGATCAAACAGATGGCAATTGACATATGTGAAAGGTCCCTTACATGCAGATTATTTAGAATTTATTTTTGATTCAATTTCAACTGCACTCTGTGAATATACCTAAGGCTACATACATCAGCACTGGGGAGAGGAGCAGGGGATGAGCACAGCTCTCCCCCGCCCCTATCTATAGGAATATACAGCGCACTACACCGTATCACGTAGAAAGATAGCATCATCTGACTTCTTAATGGATATGGTAAAATTTATTACAAACAAAAGAAAACATAAAAAATGTAGTGTCATCCAGTACCTAGAAAAGACGGTGAATGCTTTTTATACAACTGAGAATGACTTGATGGAAATAAGAGCATGGATGGTAAATAGTAAATGCAACCCTCAGGATTGGTGCTTTGTCATATTTCATCTACAGCAAAGACCTCACGCCACTAATATTAACATTTCCATGGCAACCCATATTCTAAAACTCATTATTAGGTGCAGCCTAAACAGCTCTAATGTTAAAGCCATCTCCCCTTTCTCAGGGACTAAAAGCACAGAAAAGGATTTCAGGCCGAGGCTTGTGCTATAATTGCTGTTTTATCTGTCATTATGACAAACAATGACTATATGCTGGATGCTGTGCAAGGAAAGAAGGCAAACAATGTACTGTAATATTCCGGGAAATGGCCAGGTTCCGCTTGTATCCATCCTCATTCTTTTCAAAGCCTGTAGCATTATTTTCATCTGCTAAGAAAATTAAAGCTACCAGAATGAATTTTTAACAGATGAGAACGAATACAAATAAAAGGTCTATCATCTTATCATGACCATTGTCCAAAGAACTACTAATCTGTGTGTAAGTAAAATTCAAGATTTCTCTGCATTCAGGTCACAGGGTTTCCCTGCATTGCACTGCTTTTGATTCAGGGCACTTTACTAATATATAGCCATATAGGCCATATTTTTTTATCAGATTTTTTTTTTATTTGATTTTATAACACAAACAAATGCATTACAGTTTAGTCAGTGGAATGTAATACATAAGGAGACTAGTATTACATAGTATGGTCCTCGGCTTTCAATCAGTCTCAATATAACATCACAGAGGATATTTTGCAGCAAAGAACATAAGTTAAAATTAAATGCAATGACAAAAACACCCCTCCAATCCTAGAGTCAGCTCCCAAAAGCAGCCCCCCTAATACTAGGGTCTTATAGGGTACCCCGCACTCTACACCCTGGAGTGCCCCACCCCCACCCCTTCTTACCATTGTCTCATTCTCTCGGAGTTTCCGCACCACACATCTTCTTTAAGCATCGATACATTATCACAGACGGTATCTTTTCTGCATGACATTCGGCATCCCGCAATGGGATAACCTCTGCAGAAACACATATACCCAGAAAATTGTGAGTGCCACTCTGAGTTATAAACCTGGCTAGCCCACCTCCTTTCTACAAAAGCCAAGGACTCTTTGTCCAGATGTGTCTCCAATAATATCACGATTGCGGGTAATTGTTTAACAATATAGTCAAAGATAATACAACGTTTCAGGCGATCTTTTAGTAGCTAAAGAAAGCTGGTATTGCAGACTTGCTCTAAGTTGTAGCAGCTGTCGCAATGGCAGGCCTGGTGTATCCATCCATTTTCCCCAGATTTTTTTCGAATTTGGCTATAGAATTTATTTTTAAATATGCTCCATATTCTAGTCTGATTGCGTTTTTCACCCTATCTATATACTCCCTTACAGACGGAGGCCTTGGCTTAATCCAGTGTGCCGCAATTAGCTTTCTAACTTGATATAGGGACCATTGAATCCCTACGGTGTTAAATGCTGTCAAATTGTCTAAATCAAAATGCAAGAAACCAGCTCACCTCTCATTAAGTCATGCTGAGTGAGGCCCGGACCACCCCTCTGTATAACACTTGAGGAAATAAATTCACAGTCCAGCCAGGCTCCAAACACGATGAGTTCTTTATTAGTGCTTAAAATAGCAATACATGGTATCCACTCCGACAAATAAAATTGGCCTACTCGTTTCGAAGAGATAACCGGTCCTTGGCTAGTCATGGCTAACACACAATAACATTAAAAAAATTATAGTAAGAGTAACCTACTTGATCCTCCTCTAAACAACAAGGTCACTTCCGATCCCACCCCTGATTTTAATGATTAACAGGTTTACGTACATAGCAAAACATAGAATATAATATAAATCATGAAATCGCTAATACAGTGTCCAGCATACTCAGCAGGCATATTAGACCGACACAATACATCCCATAAAGATCGTAATGTCTACAGTTATATATTCGTCCGGTCAGTTGCACAGAACATCTGTGGCGGATCAGATTCGATCACATGATCAGCTGGTCATGTGTGCGCGTCATGTCTTCGCGTCCTGACGCATAGCAACAGAATCACGTGGCCAAGTTTCCTAGGGGTGAAGGGGATCTACAGAATGGAGTTCAATCGCGGCAGAGATCCGAAGTGGAGGCCATTGGGATTTGAAAAACCGTTTGTATGATATCCTGGAATCAAAAATTTGCAGTAAAAAGGCTGAGGATCCATGCAGCGTGACCAGGATGACTCCTCCATGTTGAATAAGGGGGGGTAGGTATATATCTGTAAGAAATATATAATACAAAATTGTAAAACTGTATAGATAAAAACTTGTAATTGGAAAATTCCTAAGACCGTCACTGCCCGACAAGGCCTTTTTCTTATTGCCAGCATAGTTTCATGTCAAACATCTCTTCGCTCCACATTTATAGACACCTTGTGTGGACAGCAAAGTTTGTTTTGAATGTGTAGTAAAGAGAGAGGGAGACAACAAATTGCCCAAACTCTGTCCCCTCCTGGAAACAACCCTGCAACTTTTGGTGAGGATTTGCTCCAGGATGGGATCCAAGAAGGAACTTGTGAAATCACATGTGTCCTGTAAATATCCCGGGGCTCTGCGTACTAGTGGTTGTAGTACCCAGTCAAGCCAACTGCACAGGTTTTCGTTTAAGGATCTGATGCCCGATATAATAGGATGCATGAGGGCTGGCGACAGCCCCTTGTGTGTCTTGGGCAGAGCGTGAATAATGGGGACTACTGGATCCCTAAAAAAAATCTGCTTGGTTTGATTTTTTTGTCAAACCACCCATACTTAACCCATCGTCAAGAAGTCTGAGCAATTCATCGCTAAAACATTTTGTGGGTTTTCCTATAGGAGCAGGAGTCATTTAATAACACTAATATTTGTTCTTTATACATGTGTTTATCAAGCAAGACCACCGAGCCCCCCCGGACATCTTTACTATAACGTCCTGCCAAAGTTGTGTTCAGAAGAGATTTTAAAATTTTTTAAATCACGCTCAATCCTCTCCTGAAACAGGTCCATGGAATAACTGCATGAACTTTTAGGATAAAACCTTGGATTTTTAACCCTGAAATCATTGGATACATGATTACACTTGTAAATCACCATTGCTATCTAAAGACATTAAATTAAGCAATGCAACCTGTTCGTTAAAATTAAGATTTTTAAACTCATTATTACTCACTCGTGAGTTTGTGGAAGTGGACATACTTTCTTCATTCTAAGTGAAGAAGTGACGCTTGACAGTCAGATCCCTTATAAATCTGTTCACATCACAGATAGTAAGAAATATCTCAAAGTCTCTGCTAGGAACAAAATTCTATCCTAATGATAGAAGTTTCACCTGGTCGGCGGAAAGGACATGAGCAGATAGATTAATTTGGACCTATATCCACCTATAGGAAACTCAATGATAACCCCACAAAATGTTTTAGCGATGAATTGCTCAGACTTCCTCAGACTTCTTGGGGATGTATGGGTGCTTTGACAAAAAATCAAACCGAGCAGATTTTCCACATCTCATGTCTCTCTTTTGTTGCGACAAAAGTTGGAGGATATGATTTGACGAGAAGAATACGATTAAATACGTCTGGAGATGAAGGGGATTCTAGAGCCCATGTTTACACTCCCTCATCACTGGCTAATCTGGTGTGTGTGAAGGTAAATTCATATATAATTTCAGGTTACTAAAATGTACATGTTTTGGCAGTCACACCTGTGTGTATTTTGCAAACCAAATTCAAATGACATTTATTTACAATTTTTAGTGCAAATAAACTCTGCTGCCTTATTCATGGGCTGGGAATTGCTGGGGGTGTGTGGAGGCAGCAGCATTCTGAGTGGAGGGATGTCTCGGGTCGCTTCCACTGTGTTCATGCTCTACCGCTTAGTACTGAGCCTCTGTTCGTTATGTTCCTTCTAAATAAAGCTGAGTGAAGAGAGCGCGGGGAGGGAGCGCAGGGCCTGGGAGGAGGAGGTACAGACAGAAGGCGGGAGACGGGGGAGGGACAAACACACAGGAAGCGGTGCAGGAGGACACGGACCTCTCGGGACTCGGACACCTCAGGTGACAGACAGTCGCGTTGTGTGGTCGCCCGTACACGACACAGGCCACAGGCGGAATCGGCTGAGGAGAAGGGCTGCCATTCCGGGAATGCCGGGCTCAGCCTGGGACAAAGGTGAGCGCTGACATGACAGTACACTGCAGGGGGTGGCCTGGAATGACCCGCTCCAAGCAGCCAGTGTGATAGAGCGGCTGAGACACCCCCGGCGGGAGGACACCTCGTAGCTCCTCCCCCTGCTGCAGGGGCTTCACCACAACAATGACAAGTGCAGAGCTGTACCGAGGCCACAGTGTGTGCCCGGGCACGTCACCCCAGTAGTAGACCTTTACTACTGCTCTGCAGGGCTACCGGGAAACTAAGGGCTTATTCAGGGGAGCAGCGTGCTTGTTATAGGACTGAGTATTCACCTGAACCAGATGTTTCACAGCGATCCCTGGTGCTTAGCCCTGCAGATGTGATGGGATCTGTAATTGTAGTGTTTGTATGAGGGCTCATTCACACGAGTGTAATGGGAACTGATATATGAATGTGACACGTCTCACCATACCGTGACCAAGCAGGGTGAAATATAGGACACGTCTTACAGCGCAATAGATAGGGGAGCAGGGCTCATCCCTCCTCCTCTTCAGCGTGCTGACGTCTACAGCCAGGCAGGCGCACGTGCGCAAGAATGGACCCAAAGGCTAATTTCACACTACCACTCAAACCTCTGTTAAAAAAGGTAAAGAACGGACATTTAATTCAATGGCTAAAAATCTCGTTGACGTCAATGTAAATTTTCTGCCATTCATTGTGGTCAGTTTGACAAGTATCAGTAATCCATGCATCTATTTTTCTTTTTCAAATGGAGGAAAAGTACTGCAGCCTTCGTCATTTTTTCCCGTCGCATGAATAATGGATACCTGCCTAAATGGAACGTAACTGACACAAAATTTACATTGATGTCAATAGGATTTTTAATTATGTTGAACCTCTGTTCTTTCCTTTTTTTAATGGAGGTTTGAACAGTAATGTGAAATTAATTATCCAATGATATGCCTGTTATGAAAGCTAGAAGGTGATTGCAGATGTGCCACCTGACCAGGGGGAGTATTAAAAAACCCCTGATGGGTGGGAGTACATGGTCTGTTCTTCAATGAGAGTGAGCAGCATACCTTCAGTGCTGCCTCAGCCATTAATCCCAAAAATTTCTAGTGCCTCAGGCCTACTGCCTTGCACACAGGGCAAGCCCAGAACTGCAGCTTCTACCACTTGGACTAAGTTCCATCTGAACCAGCCCAGCCTGCATCTACTATCAGGCTGTGTGCGCCTTTCCTGTGGACCAACTCTCCATGACCACTCCAGCATCCAAAAATCTTCGTTTGGACGTTGCCTGCTATTCAATAAAGAAATGTACCGTACTAGTCCAGTGCGCCTTATATATGAACCGTACTTACAGACAGATGCCTTGATCTGTGCACAGGTCTGCCACCTGCTGGTCATTCATCCTTATAATCAGGTGCGCCTTATAAATGAACCTAGACATTTTAGCAGGCATTTATTTATGGTGTGCCTTATAATCCAGTGCACCTTATAGTCAGGAAAAATATGGTAAGTTGATTTGCACAATGTTGCCTCTGTCTGATCCCTTGATACGGCAGCTTACCACCACGGGCTTCCCCATCCATTACCCAGGAGCTCATCTTACAGACATCGCAGGGGTTGCCCCAAGGAGAAACCACTGCATCACCCTCTCCCTCCATATTTCTTGCACACACCACCTGCTGGAGACCTGCCAGGCTATAGGTCAGCCCTCCGGTCCCCATACCAAGCACTGTGACCACAGCGTGCCCAAGGACGCACTAGCCAATACAGCCACCAAAGAAAGGCTAGGCCCCGGTTGGGGATGTTGGACAAGCATTACACCATAACTGTTTTACTAAGTCTGACTAAAATAGGGTTACTCAGCCTGCCACAAAAATAGTAGCCACAGCATGCCCAGCTGAGGAGATGGAGTTATAGTTTTTTGGGAACAAATTAAGTAAATCTTTTCATTCATTATGTTTGGATTATGAGTTTAGTGGGGATGGTCCTACGGGTGGTGACCACTATTGCTGTTAGGCTTTCACATATGATATTATATCTATTAATCTCTCCTGTAACAGATTAGAATGCATGTTCATTGTGACAGGTTCCCAGGAAATATACCTAATCACCAAAGTCCTTATAAAATGCTTCATGAGGGGATGTTGGGTGTGCCTACACTTGTGCCACAAACAAAGCTTATACATGGGCTCACCCTCTCTATATCAGCCAGCTTACAATTCACCCTACATACTTCTGTAGTGAACAGTAGTGGGGATGTTCTCTGTTTGCCTCAGGTGAAGTCTAAGATAGTCAGTTTTAAAGGAAATCTACCAAAAAGATGCCATGTTTTTTACGTAAGCACACTTGCATGATGGTGTGTGCCCGCTGAGTAGTGATCCGGGTAATGGCTTAGTTTCAGAGGAAACAGACTGAAACTAGCTCCTGAGGCTCCTGTGTACGTCACAGGAGACACTGCGCATGTTAATTATGCACTCCTCCCTTCAGTACTTATGCCCACCTCCGACCTCCCTTCACCATTCTGAGAGCCGGTTGATGCCTTGGGCTGGGGAGGGAAGGGGAGAGCATGGGCATAAGTGCTGAAGGAAAGCGTGCATAATTAGGATGAGCCCATGAGGCTCACTAACATATTTTTAAAAGCCTGTTTTCTCTGAAACTAAGACATTACTTTTGAAATGAAAACTTGTTCTTCGTTTAAAAACATTGCATCCTTCTCGTAGACTTCCTTTAAAGAGAGTCTGTCACCAGAGCACCCCCACAAAGCACAGACAGTATCTTCTAGATGTCTTTATACGTGTTCCACTGATGCCTCTATCAATGTGATTAGAGCCACTATTTTTTTTAAATACACTTTTATTGATGTACACGTTTCTAGTAATAGAGGCGGGGAGCTGCAGAATACAATCAAGCTACCCTCTCCTCACTGATGCTGACACTGCTATATCATTAACCACTTCCTCGAGAAGGTGGAGGCTGAGAGGGGATCTGGCTGTGTGAGGAGAAATAGACTCTCCTCCTTACTGGTCAGTGAGGGGGTGGGGGTCAGTAGTCTCTGCGTCGGTGACGGGAGCGGCGTAGACTGACTGTATGCTGCAGCTCTCCCACCTCCATGACTGGCACATAGGACATCAATAAGTCTCCTTTTTTTATTAGAAGAATGGTGGCTCTAATCCCATGGATAGAGGCATCAGTGGAACTTGTAAAAAGAAGGTACTGTATGTGGTTTGGGGGGGGCGGTAGCTGGTGACAGTTTTTCTTTGTGAGCCCTTGTTATACAGAGGTGGGGTTTTCTGCATAACACCTATCAAGGGTATTGACTCTTTAAATGCCGCCGGAGTGCCATTTAAAAGACAGCGGTTCTTGGGCGCTGCCATCTTTATTATGATCGCCGCTCCCCGGTATGTAATCGCGTAGCGGCGATAGGTTGCGATGACAGCACCGTTTGTTTGTAGGACCCCTGACTGTATGGAATCTGCAGATTCGTTACACTGTGCCAGTGGCACTTTGTAATGAATCCTATGTAAAACGCAATATACTGCAATAGAACTGATACAACTAAACAGTAAAAATCACAAACATGTTAGGTATCTCCGCATTCCAAAATTCCTGATCTATCAAAATATAAAAACGTTTATCCCCTGCGCTGAACCCCTTTACAGAAAATAGAGCCCAAATGTCTGAAACGCCACTTTCACACCATTTTACATAACATAAAAAAATTTGATAAAAATTGATCAAAAGGTCGCACAGTACTCAAAATGGCAGCAATGAAAACGTCATCTTGCAAAAAATGATGTCTTGCACAGCTCCGCACACCGTAAGTATAAAAGAGTTATTAGCCTTAGAAGGTGGCGATATGCAAACATTTTTTTTTCATACACATCGTTTTAATTTTTAAAACACAATAAAAACTAGATAAATTTGGTATCACTGTTATCGTACCAAACCAAAGAAAAAAGTAGACTTATCAGCACAGTGAAAGTCGTAAAAACTGAGCCCACAAGAAACTGATTCAAATGCTTTTTTTCTTTTCGCCAAAAAGAAGACTTTTTTTTCCCATCGCAGCAAGTCATGGCTCTGTTTAAAATACAGGGTGGTGGCTCCGCTATTCCATAACTCCTGTGAAAAGAAGGTAAATCATGCCCACAGAATCACTGGAACCGATGTAAATTATATATTAAGCTTGTAGACTACGGGTCTGTAACAGATTTTAATATTTGCCATTTGTTTCTTAGGACCAGCACAATGCGCCGAGGAGGGTGGAGGAATCATTCTGCCAGCAATGATGGCTGGGGAGCCACTGTAAGATGTCTACTTTTGTATTGATGTTTTACATAATACAGAATGTAGATTTTGACCGTGGACACTAAATACACCTTTATCTGTATTCTCTGTGTATTCTAGGGATACATGGCAGCTAAGGTACAAAAGTTAGATCAGCAGTTTCGATTAGATGCCCCTCTACAGCAAGAGAAAGATGGAACTGCCACAAGTATCTTTAATGGGGTTTCAATTTATGTTAATGGTTATACAGGTATGTAAATCAATTTGACTTTTTTTGCACGAATCATTTTTAGTTAGATGATGTGGAATTGTAATTTTATAAAATGAGACATTTGTTTGCAATAGACATGAATCATTTTAAAAGTTTATGCTTAAGTTATTTAAAAGTTACATTCTGACTGAAGCAGAGGTATTTTTCTGACAGAGCAAAAATACTATTCTTGGTATTTTGAGGTGTAATGTAACTGATATACTCAGTATATGAACAGCAGCCCCAAGAGCTGTAGGTTTTTTTTTCTTGTTTATTTTAAATGTATGGCACATGGCTGAGTTTGCAATACTTTTTAATGGATGGTGACCATGGTGTTATATTAATGTACTGTGTGTAGTGCTTGTTCTAGTCTGAACCGGTTTTAACTGATCACTAGAATATAATTAATGAGAGAGTAAAAAGATGTCAGTCGGATACAGGTTAAATGAGAGAAACGTGTTAACATCTGTTTTGCACGGTTGACAATTTTTTTGGGTTGTGGCATTTAGTAAAGGACAGGCTGGTTGGAACAGCTGCAGACTGCAGCTTCTGTTGTGGGTTTTAAAGCAGAATGTGGATTCGATTTTAGTGCTATTGTAATTCTCTGTGGATTAAAATTTTGTAAGGGTCTGACCTAAGGCTGCATTCACATGGAGCAGTTGCACATTGTAAGACATTATGCCAAAAGGATGCCAAAACATACATCTATACATGTACTTGGTAAAATGACTTTTTAAGTCAATGATAATGATTACTAATGTAGAGCATTATCACCTTTTTTGCGTTTTCAAATGCAATGTAGATTCTCACTATTCAAATTTACATTGAAATCTCAATCTTTAAAAATTTACTGTGTAATCGCCTTACTCTTCATACATTACTTGCAGTTCTTTTCAAGTGACCCAAAATGTCTGATTTCTGCTGTACAGTATATATTAGTAGCAGCCTGTATGCATTTCCATACATAACCCTGTCTGACCTGCTGCCTCTTACAGATCTGTCACTCATGTGGATGCTTACTAGATTTTCCTTACTTTCCCCTAGTTTCTTGGATGGTGGCTCTTTAGTACAAAGGATTGTGTTCTCACACTTTCCTCGGGGACAGCCCCAGCGGCATGAGCAAACAGACAGGGTGTGACCTTGTGTAGCTGCGCCCCCCTTGACCTGGGTGAGGTCAGAGAGGAGCTATGTCTGTGCTCTGTTAAGGCATATGTTAGGGCGTCAACTGCAGCCTCAATAGTAAAAGCAAAGCTCTGCAGTCTCCTCTCACTAGAGGGGCTGTGTGAGGATCTGTAAAGAGCCACCCTGCAAGTACAGGGTAAAGTCTCTATAACTTTTTAGATGCATAAGACTGTTTTCATGGAGTCAAACCGCCTGAACAAGAGTCTGAGACATACACAGGCGTAAATGCGACTTCTCTAAATCTAAACTCCCCATGTGATATTCTGTGGGTGAAATTTATGAGCAACTCCACTGTAAGCAGCTCCTAGCAGTATGTCCGATGCAGGTGGTCTGGCAGGTGGTTGCATGGGGTAGTTTTGCACAAAAACCTGCTAACGCTGGATGGTGCATGTCCGCAGGCTATAGCTAGTGTGCAGGCCAGCCCTCTCTGCCACCAGCTGGGCCCCCTTCATGCTGCTCCATGGCCCCCTGGTGTAGGGGAACATAATGGCATTCACTGTCAGTTTGCAATTAATTATGATTATTTCAGGGCTTGTATGCGGAAAAAACTGGCATAAATGTCCCTCTAGGTGTCTGTCTCTCATCTGTTTTTTTTCTTGCTGTCTGTCTCTGTATATTGCATTGGAACAATTGATTTTTAGCAGAAATTGGCACATTTAAAGGAAATCTTATATCAAAATAAATGATAGATGCAGGCCTACACAGGGTTAAACATTGAACCACTAATTTCTGCAATGGAATCTTGTCTGAAGGCTTGGTCAACGCTGCCTCTGTCCTTATATGGACGTATTAACATTTTCAAGATGATCTTCCTTCCCAAATTTTTATACTTGTTTCACGCCTGCCCAATACTACTCCCTAAGAGCCTCTTCAAACGTATTGATGGCATCCTCAGATCCTTCTATTGGTAAGGTGGCTCCCAGCGTTTTAGTTTAGCTTTGCTCCAGGCACCTAAGTCTCGAGTTGGGTTGGCGACGCCTGACTTATATTTTTACTATTTGGCTTCTCAGATGGTGGATAGAAATTGACTGGGGCAATGCTGCCAATGCTCTAGCATTGTGGGGCCGTAGTGGGTTCTTATGAAGCTTGTACTCGAGTCAAGAAAAAATCTAAAGTTGAAGGCTGGCGATTGACTGAGGGCAGGGGTCTGCCAATGGACTCTGTTCTCGTGGATTGTTGGGGTGCGAACAGTTGGACCCTCAAAATAATTTTTTGGCCTCTAAGTGTAAGGGGATATATCCGATTGGGATGGTCGCTGCAGAGGCTGGATCTCCACACATACTTAAAGGGTTCATGTGTGAAGGAGGCCTAAAAATCTTCTTTGTTCTCATCTATCCAAGAACGTGCAGATCTGCAGTGCACATTGCAGTAGGTACATTTATTAGAAGGCAATGATGTAAAGGTATTTATTTTGAGGAAAAACGGATGTATAGCAATATCGCTGATTATTAACAGAGTTTTGTCCCGTGTAATTTTACCATTGGTTAATGTTTGCAGTAAGTAGAATACTAAAATTTTGGCCTTCCCTACCATGGGCATTGTGACATGGGCCATGTGGAAGGAGCTGCTGTGTTTCATTCACAATTCTGAAACTCGTCGGCAGACTCCGTGTTTCCCTGTAGTACTCATTCTGCCTGTTTCAAACACACGGTTGCGTAGCAACACTGACAAAAGCTCATCCTGCATGTGACTGCTCCAATAACCTTTGTATTCTGTGTGCGATTACTGGGCTGCGGCTGTGGATCTCGCAGAAGAAAGAGAGCAATCTTAATGATGGCAAAAATATATTGCATCACATATACATGTTTAGGGTGATTTCACCTATAACATGGACCACATCTGCTATACAGTGTAGATAACCAGCAGAGATGGAGTCCGCAAAATAAGCTGTGTGTCCTCAGCTGTCTCCCCCCTCTCTGACAACATATAAATAAGCTCCACTCCTCTGTCATTCTCCTGCTACACATGGGTTCAGATCAGCAGGAGATGAATCCCTTTGTTCTCTGCACATGAACGTATGGGGGAGGTATATATGGCAATGGGCTCACGGCACCTTACAGGAGCAGCACGGTTCAGCGCACGTGTCCTATCTTTCCCTGTAATACGGCACCGCGGCCATATATCGCTATGGAGAGGGGCTGTGGTGAGCGGTGCTCATCCCCTCCTCCTTTCTCCGGCACCGATGTATGCCCACCGTACTATGGTACAGCGGGCATACATGAAGTGAATGTAGCCTTAGTCTGCACTATTTTTTTTTCTTCTTTATAGCATTTGTCATTTATTCCACAAGTTAGAACAGCTGTCCGCAAGAGTGTAGTATACAATGTGCATGCGCGAGTAGTGCCGAGAGCCGGATGATGTCGGGGGGAGGAGGCCAACGAAAGGGGAGGTGGGCATAATTATAATTCAACAGACCGACGAACGTAAGCCATAAAGTGGAGGTAGTGCCTGAGCTTCAATTGAATATCATCTAAAGATTGATTCTCTTACAAGAGCAACGGTTTTTGTGCCTAACCACACAATATGTTCCAGAATCAGCACCACAGAGCCCACCAGTAAGTGCCTTTAGCTAAAAAAAACCTCATAAAGAGGTGGTAGATTTCCTTTAAAGCAGTGGTTCTCAACCTTTCTAATGCTGTGACCCCGCAATACAGTTCCTCATGTTGTGGTGACCCCAAACCATGCAACTCGCAGTAAAAACACAATAAATTTGCAGCTCCGATGGCTTTAGGCGACCCCTGGTTTTGGTCGTTCGACCCCTGCTGGGGTCCCGACCCACAGGTTGAGAACCACTGCTTTAAAGGGTTAACAAGGTGAAGTCAATAGAATGTGGTGATATGTGGGTGGTTTCTATTAACAGGACTTCCAAAACCTCTATAGAAATAAAATTGTAAATAAAGTGATTGTAACATTTTCATAAAAATTTGAAAAGAATGCTGTTCGAGTTTTCATAGCATCATAATAAAACAAAAGGACACTTATAAAATGCAAACACAAAGCTGAGATCTGGTAAATGATACAAGCCAAATTAGGTACAGTTAGTTTGAAAAACAGAACAATTTTAATTAAAAAAAAATAGAGTTTTGAAATACATTTTTCAATATTTTTTTTTTTTTTAACAAGTTCAACCTTTTTTCATAAATAAATGCTAAATATATTAAACAAAATTTCTCACTAACTTAATGTACAACATGTCACGGAAGAACAATCTCAAAGCCACCTGGGTAAATTAAAGCACTCGAATGTTATTACCGGATAAAGTGACACATGCAAGTTTTGAAAAATAGGCCTTAGTATTTAACCCCTTAATGACCGCCCTATCGGGATTCTACGGCGGTCATTAAGGGTACTTCTTCTGACGCGACGCCTTTCTACGGCGCCGCGTCAGAAGAAATGATTTCGGACATCGGGTCAGTATAGTGCCGGTGTCGGGCTGTGATATCACAGCCCAGACCCGGCAACTAACACCGGGATCGGAAAAACTCCGGTGTGCTTACCGCCGGGGATCCGATCCCTCCTGCCGCTGCCCGGGTCCCGACGAGTGACCCGAGGCTGTCGGCTCCTCTTCTCCCGCCAGTCTGCCTTCCTGGCAGGACCCGGCTGTAGAGTAACCGAGCATGCCACATGCTCAGTTACTTACACTATACGCTGCAATACAAGTGTATTGCAGTGTAAAGGTGAATAAGGCATCGGATGATCGCTTATTCAACAAAATAAGAAAATGTAAAAAAGTTAAAAAAAAAAAATTTAAAACTTTTTATATAATATAAATAAAAAAAATAAAGTCCCATAATCTCCACAGTAAACATCATAAAATGCATATACAGTAAAATAAACAACAAAACATACATATTTGGTATCACCGCATCCGTATTAATCTGTACAATAAATCGAAATCAATATTGAAACCGCGCTCGTGAACTACGTAAAAAAAACTCGGAAAACTTCCCATAATATCACAATTTTTCATCAACAACTCATCAACAAAATGTTCTAAAAAGTGATCAAAAGAGCTACGTTCCCTAATATGATACGACTGAAAGAAAACAACTGTTTCGCAAAAATAAGCCCTCAACCAGATCGACACAGAAAAAATACAGAAGTTATGGCCCTGAAAATTGTCAATAGTAAAAACAATGCGCATATTCTCCAATTTGGTTTTGCTCAGGAAAATTAAGCAAAATAAGAAAATACTATATAAATAGAGTATCACCGCAATCGTAGTAACCAGAAATAAAGATAAATATTATTTTACTTAGTGAGCAGGGGAAAAAAAAATGCTAACAATCCAAATAAAATTGATGATTTTGTTGTGTCCCCCTTGAAATAGTTAATAAAATCTCAAGATAAGTTTAGTCTCCCAAAATAAATTATCTATACATTGTATCTCTATCCCATAAAAAATAACTCTCATATCTTTGTATTACCAAAAAAATAAAATTTATAGGTCGTACATGTGACAATACAAATCTGCATTGAATGGCGCCTCACATTCATTCTATACTTGGCCGTGCGTCCGTACAGAAGTTTACCACCACCACATATGTGGTATCAGTACAACTCGGGAGGAATTGGGCATCAAACGTTGCAGTGGTTTCATCATTTAATTTATTCAGAAATTTCAGTTTTGGCCTAATGAATGTATTTTCAAAAAAATTCAATAGTTTCTAATCACAGGTCCATATTTTTAACCCATGTGAAACACTTTAAAGGGGTTAATAGACTTAATAGAAGTTGTTTTACATACGTTGAGGGGAAGTTTCTATAGTGAGGTAATTTATGGGGTTTTACTATTATTTAGGCCTCTCAAAGTCACTTGAAAGCTGAGTTGTCCCTCAAAATGTGAGTTTTGGCAATTTTCATGAAAATAAGAAAATCGCACCTAAAGTTCTGCGCCTCATAACATCCTGAAAAATGACCGGAAGCTAAATATATCATCCCAACATAAAGCAGATATTCTGTAAATGTTAATTTCAAACTTTTTGGGTAGTTTCACATCTTGTCTGGAAACCAGAACATTCAAACTTGGAAATGAAGAATTTTACAAACTTTTGCCAAATTTTCACTTTTTTTCAGAACGAAATGCAAAACTTATCACTTAAATTTATAACTAACATGAAGTACAATGTGTCACGAGAAAACATTCTCAAATCACGCCGGAATATTTTAAAGCGTTCCGAAGTTAAACCAATTATCGTTATACTCTGTCAGATTTGAAAAATCGAGTCTGGTCATTGAGCTGAAAACTAGTGTCGGTGATAAGGGGTTAAGGTGCAAATGAAAAGGGGTTACGGAGCTAAGGAATTCCTCACTCCTACCAACTATTTTATATTTGACCTTTTAATACTATAATTTACAATGATCAGGTACTGATTGACTAGCTCATCTGCCTTTGGGCTAGTTCTGAGGGGTAAAACTTTATGGCGCCTGGGGACAGTGGCGTGTGCTTGAGCACCATTGAGGATAAGGAACATAAGCACATGGTGGTTTTCCCTTGTTCCAAAGTCCTTTTGCCTGTGAACCTCTGCACAGGGTTGGCTGACACAACTACTAGCTGGGGCGGGTGCCTTCAGACAGCATGTAAGGGATAACCCACGTGATCCGAAATTACATCGGACCATTTCTGCTCTAAGTCCCTTACCTGGTCCTGTTTAAATAATAAGAAAAAACTGTTATGAAATCTGATACTCATTCTCTATCTGTGGTATTATTGCAGATATTGTAGTCACCTTCCTCTTACAATTCTCATTCACATTATAAGACCAGTCTTCCAGTTAATCCTCCAGATGTCTTGATCACAGCAGGGCAGGTAGATGATGTTATGTTCTTTGTGTTTATGTAAATAATACAAAATTTCAAGAAAAAAAAAAGACCTATATATATACATCCGGTCTTGTGCGTCAGCCCTAGTCTGGTGTGTTGCCGGCATCAGCCATAGTCTGCTCTGAGTTTGAAATTTTTGGGCAGGCGAAAAAGGGTTGTGCCCCTTTATAGTAATCATACATCATGCACTAAATAATTGTCTTCATTGGCTGTTTAAACACAGAAACTGCTGACTGTAATGATTTTCTTGTATAAATAGATGTCTATTAATACTATATACACCTAGGAGTTATTTATTTGCATTACTGAAAATGTTATACTTTTCATCGGGTAAAAATAAATGGTGAGAGGAGAGTTAATGAAAAAGGTTTATTGTGACCTCTGTATGTATATTTCTTTGTAATAGTTTTTTTCCATTGATAGAAATATTAAATCTTTAAAACTGACTAAGTCTCTAATTGTGTTCTTAAAAAAAACTGTGTTTTGAGGCGATTGTTTCCAGTGTAACTTATTAAATGTACATTTAATTATCTTATATTCATTGTGAGTAACTAGTGTGATAAGGCAATAGAGGTCTGACTTTTTTACTAATTTAATCATTTTGCACTAAAGGTGGTGGCAGCAGCATATTTCATAATTGTATATAACCATACGTGTGCTGGGACACTAGGGGAGTTAAAGGGGTATTCCCACTTAGGAAAAATAATGCTATTGTTTGTATGATGAAAAATAATACAATTTTCCAATATACTTTGTAAATCAATTCCTCATGGTTTTGTGTGACCATGGCCGGATCTCTGTCCACTGGAAATAAACAATGAAGCTTTCTATAGCAGAACAGCAAGCCGAGATCTAGAAAACAAAAGAATTGATACAGAAAGTATATTGGAAATTTGTATAACTTTTCATTATTCAGACTATATCCATTACTTGAAATGGGAAGACTCCTGTAATTTGGGTTAAATTATGCTATCTTGGATTAGTGGGCGATGTTTATGTTGTGAAGCTCAATAGTGTAGTTGACTACTGACTACCTAAACAGGTTGGCCGTTATTTAAAATAAGTTGCCTATGTATTTTTACTGCCTTGTAAATAATCCCTGAATGTTCATAAAGTGATTATATGGTCCTGCTACTTACTTTTGTAAGTGTGCCGACCTTCCATGCTTCTTTCTTTTACATCTCTGAGCTCTGCTGAATAGGAGGAGCTGCATCAGGAAGGTATGGACCATCCTGCTCAGTCTATCCTAGTTTGTTAGTGTGCACAGACTGAGAAATGAAACACAGATGGTGTGAGGTCACATGGTTGACCTTGTTCAGAGAGAGAAAGCAGCTGCGCAGAGAGCATCGGGGCAAAACAGGGAAAGACTGAAGCTTTCAAAGGAGGCAAAGACACAGTGGGCAACCCCTTTCATGCCAGCAAAAAATAGTTTCTGGCAAAGGAAATGTTTTAAAAGATCCTAGCAACAACCTAGGAAATACAGGCTCATTTTAACCCCTTCCCGACGTGCGCCAGGTGTATGGAGAGGACTTGCGGAACGAACCCTCTCCATAGCCGGTAAGTCTTAGCTGCATGTTGCATATTGCTAGCACCACATTGTAATCAATGAGTAAAATCCCCATATACTGTCATACTGCAGTATGGCAGTATATGATGGGATCGATCAGACAACCTAGGTTTAAAGTACCCTAGGGCATTGGTGGCGAACC
Source organism: Engystomops pustulosus (assembly GCA_019512145.1). Taxonomy (NCBI): domain Eukaryota; kingdom Metazoa; phylum Chordata; class Amphibia; order Anura; family Leptodactylidae; genus Engystomops; species Engystomops pustulosus. The sequence goes on along the minus strand of CM033642.1, from coordinate 88,512,732 downwards.
TATGGCACGGGTGCCAGAGGTGGCACTCGGAGCCCTCTTTTTGGGCACCCAGGCCATCAATACAGCACTCTACATAGAACTCAAAGAATCATCCTGCATTCCCAGGCGACTCAATAAATGCTGCTCTCAGTGCTCTTGATTGCTTGGGACTGCAGGAAGAGATGGAACATGTGCAAAGGGGAGGATTATCTTTAGAGTTACTCTAGGCTTCTTCCAGTTTAGGGGGACCATAGAGAGATGCTACAACATTAGTCCACATTTGCCCTTCTTCTTTCAACTGTTTTGTTGTCCTCTAGAGGGCGATACGATTAAAAGTTGTGGTAGAACAGGTAGCAATAAATAACTACTTTAATTGCCGTGCTAGCACTTTGCAATGAATAAGTGTGTTTTGGTTGTAGTTTGGGCACCCGGTCTCTAAAAGGTTCGCCATCACTGCCCTAGGGAGTCAGAAAAATAGTAAAAGTGAAAATTAAAAAAAGGAAAAAAAAATCTATATAATAAAGATACCTAAAACTTCAAATCACCTCCCTTTCCCTAGAACTGATATAAATATTAATAAACAGTAAAAATTATAAACGCATTAGGTATTGCCAAAGCATGAAAAAGTTATTGGCGCCAGAAGATGACAAAATCCATTAAAGGGGTTGTGTCACCATAGCAAATGGCTGTAATTGGGTCCAATGCATTGTGACAAGTACTTTCACCATTTACACTTATTACATCCTGAGCTACAGCTGATCTGGCCGAGTCTGCGCACAAACATTCCCCCAGCTGCTCTGCACTACAGATCACTCCACACAGCTCCTCTCTACACTGAGAGATCACCTGACACACTGCAGCCAATAAAAAGTGAGACATGGGGCAGAGCGCTCAGCCGTCTACACCAGTGAATGAGGTGATTTCCACTGCTCCACAGTTGCTTCCAGCAGCAGATACAAGGTAACTGCAGCCAGACATATATTGACATGATGGCATCACACAGTTGCCGCAGATTTGTCGGCTGCCAACCATGATGCGAATCTCCCGTTCCACCACATCTCAAAGATGCTCTATTGGATTGAGATCTGGTGACTGTGGAGGCCATTTCTACTGTCCAATTTCGATGAGCTTGTGCAAATTGTAGCCTCAGTTTCTTGTTCTTAGCTGAAAGGAGTGGCACCCGGTGTGGTCTTCTGCTGCTGTAGCCCATCTGCCTCAACGTACTGTGCATTCAGAGATGCTCTTCTGCCTACCTTGGTTGTAACGGGTGGCGATTTTTTCTATCAGCTCGAACCAGTCTGCCCATTCTCCTCTGACCTCTGGCTGGATGTTTTTTCTTTTTCGGACCATTCTCTGTAAACCCTAGAGATTCTATAAAGGCAACAGTGACTCAAATCGCTACCCTTTACAACCAAGGGGCAGAAGAGCATCTCTGAATGCACAGTACGTCGAACTTTGAGGCAGATGGGCTACAGACAGAAAGACCACACCTGGTGCCACTCCTTTCAGCTAGAACAGGAAACTGAGGCTACAATTTGCACAAGCTCATCGAGATTGGACAGTAGAAGATTGGAAAAACGTTGCCTGGTCTGATGAGTCTCGATTTCTGCTGCGACATTCGGATGGTAGGGTCAGAATTTGGCGTCAACAACATGAAAGCATGGATCCATCCTGCCTTGTATCAACGGTTCAGGCTGATGGTGGTGGTGTTCATGTGTGGGGAATATTTTCTTGGCACTCTTTGGGCCCCTTGGTACCAATTGAGCATCGTTGCAACGCCACAGCCTACCTGGAGTATTGTTGCTGACCATGTCCATCCCTTTATGACCACAATGTACCCAACATCTGATGGCTACTTTTAGCAGGATAATGCGCCATGTCATAAAGCTGGAATCACTCAGACTGGTTTCTTGAACATGACAATGAGTTCACTGTACTCAAATGGCCTCCACAGTCACCAGATCTCAATCCAATAGAGCATCTTTGGGATGTGGTAGAACGGGAGATTCGCATCATGGATGTGCAGCCGACAAATCTTGCGGCACTGTGTGATGCCATCATGTCAATATGGACCAAAATCTCTGAGGAATGCTTCCAGCACCTTGTGAATCTATGCCACGAAGAATTGAGGCAGTTCTGAAGGCAAAAGGGGGTCCAACCTGTTACTAGCATGGTGTACCTAATAAGTACCGGTGAGTGTATTTGTTACAGCATCTGCTTTAGTATGTGTTGTAAAGGAATACAGAGAGTTAAATGCCACATTTAGCACTGTCACCACAATGGGAACAGAGTTTGTTATGCATCAGGAATGAATCACTGCGCTGATAACTTTAAGGCAGTGCTGTTGTTCAAACAGGTGATAAATAAAGTCTAATAAAGTGCTTCAAAGAGCCACCATAGTCCTTAGTGAACCTCAATTAAATGCTAATTTCAGGATGGCAATAGAGCTAAGTGTTGTTGTATGAGTGGCTGTTATTTGTTTAATGCTCTTTTGTGACCACAGGAACACTTTTATTGAGTGTTGAATGTACCAAAGATTTTTTTTTTTGTCTTTAACAGTTGCAAAATAAAATCTTCCTCCATCAACCATCTAACAATTCAATTTCATACAACCTATCCGGAAAATGCCAGATACCAAGCTCGGTTTCTCTACTGTCCCACGGTCTTCGGTTAGGCTAGGTCTATGGCCTGTGGAGCCATAGTACGTGTAGGAACTAGGTGGCACTTGGTAAGATAGGACATCTGAGTTGGAGAGTGATATGATTTTATTTTTTTATCTTCTTAAGATCAAAGCCCCTATAGAACATCCTACAAATATAAGAGTATGCATAAAAAGCATGTCCACATAAAGTAGACATTCGGTTGAATGATTAGTCATAACGCAAAAAAACTTTAATAACTATGTGTGGAAAAAGTAGAAAGATCAATAGAATATTTTGCAAGTTTTGAAAATCAAGAATTGTTCCAAATTTCACCAAATATCTGAATTTCTCATAAATAAATGCAAAACATACCCACCAAAATTTTTTAACTAACATGAAGTCAAGTACAATGTGTCACGGAAAACAATTTTAAAATCACGTGGATATGTTTAAGCGTTCCAAAGTTATAACCATTTATAGTGACACAGGGCAGATTGGAAAAAATGGCCGTGTCAGGAAGGTGGTGAAAAAGTGGCTTCGGCGTTTAAGGGGTTTAAGAAGCAAATTTTTGGAATATTACTTCCAGTGGTACAAGTGTTTAATTAAATAGCTTCATCTAAATACGCAGGACCTCAGGATTGAAGAAAATTATGTGAACTATCTTTTATAGAAAATTAATTGGACTTTATTACCCTCTTGACCTTTTTTTTTTTTTTTTTCCCCCTGCCCCAATACAACTGATGGAATAAAATTACTACAAACACCTCCCTCCCCCCCCCCTTCCCAAACTAACAACACCAGGACAAGATCATGGTTGTGTTTTGTTATAGCTATGGTTAACTCGTTTATGGTTTTTCCAGTGTAAGGCCTACTTTTACATGGCCGTCACACGGCAATGGGCGCAATTGAAGCCGTATGGAGCTACATGGTTCCGTACTCAGGGAAAAGATAGGACATGTCCTATCTTTCCCATAATACGGCCCGTGTGCAATATCTCTATGGAGAGGGCGCATGGGCAGCGCTCACCCCTCATTATCGTGTGACCACCATGCTACGGTATGGCGTGCACACATTCGTGTGAATTAGCCTTCAGGGTGTGTGCACACACTGCCAGGCTGTGCTGGTTGTTTTTGTAACAACCCTGCAGCATCTATTGTGGACAGAATACTCCATAAAGATGTGATTTTTTTTTTTTCTTTCAAAAAGTATTGACAATATTGTCAGTATTTGGTTTATTCTTGCATGCAATGATTTGGCTTGCTGTTTTTTTTCAGTGCAGGACATTGTTGACCATGTGGTTTTAAAGACTCTAACTATTCAAGGATGGCTGTTTTCTCAGCCACAGAACCTATTCCTGTACACACCTAAAGGATTTTTCACATCTTAATCACTTTGGTCTAGATTTAATAATTGCAAATAATTTAATTCTTTGCACCTTTTTATGCACTTTTTTTTGGACCCATGGTTTGACGCAAATCAATAAAGAGGGTTTGTGTCTTTTGTATTTAGCCTGCTTCCAGATCTTAATAGTTTTATAACTTTTGTTTTGTGTCTAAAAAAACCTGTTAGACAAATAGATGTTTCTCAAAAATGTGACTTCAAATTAGCTCCCAAAATGGCGCAAACCTGCTAATATCAGTTTTGGGAGCAGAAAAGCTTTAGGAAAAAAAAAAAAAAAAAGATATCAATATTGCTAATGATAAATGTACCCCATAATTTTAAACAGGATTGTACTGCCGTATAATTTTGAAAATAGTTGCAATCAAATTAGCTCCCAAAATGGCAAACCTGCTAATATCAGTTTTTGGGAGCAGAAAAGCTTTTAGGAAAAAAAAAAAAAAAGATATCACCAATTTGCTAATGATAAATGTACCCTAATTTTAAAAAGGATTGTACTGCCGTATAATTTTTGAAAATAGTTGCATCCCTAGATGCAAGGAACGCAAAAACCCCTCCCCCCCCCCCTTTATACCACCACAGGCGGCCTGTGATGGTCCTGGAGAGTAGGCACAAATTGAGGTTCATATGCTTTAATAAATCTGGGCCAGTGTTAAAATTGTTGCCTATTTTCGTGAATCATCAAATATTTTTTGTATATTTAAACTAGATTGAAAATTGATACAGTAAGAAGAAGAAAAAATTGTTCCAAAAATTAAAATTAGCGCTTTTAAAGAAGTTAGACACTGTAAAAACTAGTCATGGATAGTAGCCAGATTTCCAATGCAGTCTGACATAAATTTCATGCTACTACAGGAGAGTATGTATTGCATGTATGGATTTCGTAAACGGAATAATGTGTTTCAGGGTTATGGTGTGGCTTTTTTTTTTATTTAACCTATTAGGCTGGGTTGTCAAGTACCGATATACTCAAGTATAAACCAAGTTTTTCCAGCCCACAAAAAAAATGTGTTGAAAAATACAAATTCAGCTTTTACTCGAGGCAAAAAAAAAAAAGTAAAAAACCCACCTTTCCCCGCCGCCAGAAAGTTTAGTTTAATTTAAATCAACGGGGCTGGGGTCCAGCTCCATAATGGGGCACAGGGGCTGGCAGGCTTATACCTGGTGGCAGGGGCTAGCTTTGTAGGGGGAGGGTAATACTGGGGAGGGGGGGCGGGCAGTTGGGGGCTAGGGGGTACTGACAGTGGTATATTGGGGCGCAGGAGGTGGCCGGATGGTATGTGCTGGGGCGGGTATATATGGCGGGAGCAGGGGTTGGCTGTGACCAATGCATTTCCCACCCTCGGCTTATACTCAAGTCAGTAGGTTTTCCCCCAGTTTTTTGTGGTAAAATTAGGGGTCTTGTCTTTATACTTGGTCGGCTTAAGCTCAAGTATATACGGTATTTTTTAGAATATGACACCATCCACAGCGCCGTGCACCAAAGTATGAAAAAGTTATTAGTGCAAGAACAGGGCAAACTGAAGAATTTTTTTTTTTACAGGAGGTTTAATTTTTGTAAGTGTATGAAAACATTATAAAACATATACAAATTTGGTATCCACGTGATTGTATTTACCTAATGATTGAAGTATACATGACATTGGGGCGCTCAATGAAAGCCATAAAATCCAAATCCATAAGAAATGGTGCTGCAAATGTGTTTTTTCATAATTTTCACTACATTCAGAATTTTTCCCCGCTTTCCAGTATATGGCATAGAATACTAAATACCATCACTATGAAGTGCAATTTGTACACAGAAAAAATAAGCCCATACACAGCTCCTTACATGGAAAAATAAAAAAAGGTATAGATTTTTTAAGGTGGGGGAGTGAAAAATAAAGACGCAAAAACGAAAAAGGGCCTGGTCCTTAAGGGGCTAAAGCCCGGACACCTACTGTTTTGGGTAACACTAGCTATCTCCATTAGGCTAAATATGCTGAGGCTGGGGGGAAGTGAAGGATTGGAGTAGTATAAGGCCATATGTATCATACTCTGTTATAAATATTCTTTGTGCTTATGAGCTACTTAACTGAATTGTAGAAAAACATAGAAAAAGGTTCTCCAGGACTCCAATAAAAATAAAAATCCTCAAGTTTATTGGTTTACATTAAAAGCAGTAAAATGAAAAATTGTATGTGTGGTACACAGACCAACACGTTTCGAACGTATAAGAAATTTCTCTCTGTTCTTAGACGTGATCTCATGACTTGACCCTGACTAAGAACAGATAGAAAATTCTTATACGTTCATCGAAACGTGTTGGTCTGTGCACCACACATACATTTTTCATTTTACTGCTTTTAATGTAAACCAATAAACTTGAGGATTTTTATGGAGTCCTGGAGAACCTTTTTCTATGTTTTTCTAAATAGATGCTAACCGACAGCGACGCGGCTTTGGAGGACCGATGAGTGGTCTTATCCACTCCTCTCCGGAGCACTGGTGGTTACATGATGGATCTTTGCATTATGGGAGCTGACATTTTCTTTGTCAAGTTTCTATAAGTTCAACTTATTTGAATTACTGGTAATGAAAAATTCTAGTACTCTTGGGTCATGCTCTAAACAAGGGAATGCACAATCTCAGAAATTACAACCTACAGACCATGGCTATGGCTGGCCAGGCATACATTAGGCTAAGTTTGTGTTAATGCAGCCTAAGGGTGGTTTCACATTGGCATTTTTTTCACACCGGTGATTTTTTAATGAAGCCATTTTGGCTTATGGACAGTAGAGAATGTGTGCGAGCTGTGATTACAGAACATCTCACATGTTATCACTATGGTCTCCACTCAGTCCGCCATGGTACCTGGCTCCTATAGCTACAGTCATTACTGGCCACCAAGAGTCACTTTGGTATCGCCAATGAAGCAATTTGTTGAAATGTATTAGAATGTCAGATTACCAATTTATGAAAATTTTTATTTTCAGGTAGCCAACTTACGTGAAAAGGTTGACATTAGAGTCAAAGAAAAAATTATCAATTACACAGAGGTGGTGTTCGTAAAATTAGTGAGATGAGCGTCCACATTAATACATACGTCAGTACAGAAATGTTTCCAGATTCAGATGTACCGATAGAATATCGGAGACGGTTCTATCCTACAAGAAAGGACATTTGCAATATTATGGCTAAAGCCAAGTCATCAACCCACACCTCTTCAGTAGATCAATCAACATCTCATACTTATCGTGCATGAATGGCAGAAAGAAGATAACTACTCTAACATTTATTGTCGACCAAACACAGCCACAGATGAAGAGTGCAATAAGCAGACAATTTTGTTCTGCTATCAAACAGAGTGGCAAAAAGGTTACTACAGTATATGGAAATCATATGACCCTATTTGATGCTACATACCGAACCACGCGGTATGCTCTGCCACTGTTTTTTCTCTGTGTTAGGACAAATGTGTGTTATGTTGTAGTAGGGGCCTTTGTCACCCAGTATGAAAATTCGCAAAGCATACTGGAAGTATTAGCAATATTTAAGTCATGGAACGTGAATTGGAAGCCAACTTGCTTTTGGTTGATTTCTGTTTGGAGAGAAGAGATAAATGCCTGTCTCAAAAGTATTTTGGTAAGTATTTAGAAATATGGCATTTTTCAATAGTTAATACCTAAGAATACCATAAAAATGCATAAACAACATTTGCAATATTACTGATTGATAATAATTGTCATTACCCATGTCAGCCAGGATTCCACACACAGGGGGAGATTTATCAGAAGTATTTGAGAGCAGAACTGTTTAGTTTCCCATGGCAACCAATTCCAACAGCGTGCGTTAATAGGGCAGAGATAACATTTAATATGTTGTATGAAACCTCAACCTATTTGCAACATGTAATCATATGTATACAAGTAAATTGCAAATCTGGCAAAACATAATGCACAAGCTTAAGGTTCTTACCCTTCCATGCATGTAAAACAATGAAGGGCCATTCACGACAGGTGTTTTTGAGGTCCGTATGCTATCTTTTTTTGGGATTGTATATTGACCCATTGATTCCTGTGGGGTCTGTTCACTAAGCATTTTTTTTCAACAATATGCAAGCAGTGAGAAACACAATTATTGAATTTTGAACAGACGGTCAGCATGTCCTGAGTATTTACCCTGTTTCCCCTAAAATAGGACATCCCTGAAAATAAGACCTAGTACAATTTTGTTCAATCTGAGAAATATAAGGCTCCCGTGAAAATAAGACCTATGTGGCCGCCATTGCCAGCGGACCCCCATGTCAAATTAGTATTAGTAGATTTTTTAGATACTGCAATAGGTTGTGAATGGCGGGAAGAATTACAGAATAAAATCACTGACTGTTGCAGGAAAATCCGCTACAAGCAGCCTCTAATGGACATGAAGTGCTAATTTAAGGAAAGTTCTATTGCTAACAACATGAGAGATTGGGGCCAAAAATTCCAATAGTTCAGAGTTTGGAGAGTAATAAGGATTGTTTAGAAGTTTATTTTTTTTTGTTCACAATAAATGTAAATTCTTGCTACATGGAAAAATAAGACATCCCTGAAAAATAGACCTAGGTGCTCTTAAGGAGCAAAAATTTATATAGAACACGTCTTATTTTCGGGGGAGATGGGAAACAGGCGGTAATAACTTTTTCGGGAAAAGAGTTTCTTAGGTGATATTATATGTCCCACAATAGTGTTTAAATTAACATTTTTTTAATGCTAGATTCAAAAATGTATTATTTTTGGGTTGATATTGTGTCATTTATGAGTTGGAAATTTATATGCTTTTTCGGGGAGGAGATTTCCCTTTTGCTGTGGTTTTTTCTCTGTAGGCCCGCCAGGAGCCTACAGCAGCAGATACAAGGTAACTGCAGCCAGACATGACATCTGCTGCACAGAGGAGTCCTCCCCCAACATGGATCATAGCAATGTAGCAGCCCTTCCTCCCTCCACCATTAGTCAGGTCACACAGGAGGCTGCAGAGATAACACAAGTAACAGGCTGAGCTCTGACCTCTCCTGATGCAGTCGTCCTCCTGTACTCATCACCATTCACTGTCCCTCCATGCTACCCTGCTCTCCTGCAAAGGGGCCCCTGACTAGCAGGGAAGTAGCTAAAGATCAGTAACATGTGAGAAGCTATCATCTATTTATCTATCCAAGTCCTGTTATCGATCACCTGTCATCTTTCTATCCATCTCATATCTATCTGTCTCATAAATATCTATCTAGTGATTTAGTTGCAATTCCTTACAAAATACACAGAAAGAGATGCAATTAACGGCCCCAAAGTAACATACAAAAATACAAAAGTTTATTAGTAAAAGTCATAAAAACAACTAAAAAGGTCCATGTTATTGCACCTAATTTTGTACAATCAATGCATACAAGTAGAGCAAAACAATGTATTCTCACAGCATCATGGTCGTCAGGCGGACAGTAAAGTGTAAATATGTTGGAGGTCTAGAAAAATGCAGGGACGGCAAACTCCATGCGTATCCTCACTTCGAAGTCACTTCAGGGGTAAGTGTCACTTTGGAGTCACAATACACGTGGGGTTTGCCTCCTCTCCACCCACCTAGACTTCCGCCATGCATGTCAGCCTGACCGACCATGATGCTTTGAGAATACATAGTACATGTGTACTATGTGCAGTGTCCTGTGTAGTGTGCAGGGGGCGCCAGATTCAGGATTTCTAGCACACGTTCTTCATGAATCTGGTGACCCCTGCACTGCTTTGACAGACTGCACCAACTTTTTTTGGTGCACTTTTAACATGGGGCGTATGACACATTTCTATTGGACTTCTATTGGATCAGTAAATGCAGGGACTATTTGAGCACAGCAGGTGGAAGGAGACTCTGAAGGCTGAGCGCTCTGTAGCACCGAGTTGTGCAATAACTGCCGCTGTCAGTGCTGTGCATGTGCCTGGCCCCTCCCACATCTGCTTCTGTGTGGAGCAGAATAGAGGCTGAACAAGCATCATAATAACAAATAGAAAGGAATCTTTAATTCCAGGTAACCATTACAAATAGATTTTTGAAATATTTTAACCTCTTTCACAGCTTTTTGCAGTCAATTGTTTCGTGGCATAACCCCTTTAAAAAAAAAGGGTATCCCCGTAATCGTACCGACCCAAAGAATAAAGTAGGCATGTCATTTGTGGCGCACAGTGAAAGCTGTAAAATCCAAGCCCACAAGAAAACGTGTCAAATGTGTTTTTTCACCATTTTCACTGCATTTGGAATTTTTTTTCCCGCTTCCCAGTACACGGTATGGAATATTAAATACTGTCACTACAAAGTGCAATTTGTTACGCAGAAAATAAGCCATCACAGAGCTTTTTATGTGGAAAAATAAAAAAGTTACAGATTTTTGAAGGTGGTGAGCGAAAAATGGAAGTGGAAAAACTAAAAAGGGCCAGGTCATTAAGGGGTTAATGTCTCTATTAGAAGGGCCATGACTCTATTGGGCTTATTCACAAAATCCACTTTCCTGGGCTCAGCTACAACATATCCCACTGTATGCTCATAAAGTAGAATACAGCCTCCACTTTGGTCCTTGACCCATGAAAGCAGGAGGTGGAGGAGGAGTGGAAAGGGTTGAGTGCCATTCTATGATAAACCATATGGGTACTGTTGGGTTATGTAGCAAAGCCGAATGTTTTGAGATGTACTTTGTTTTCTTCCATTGACAATATTGCTACTTAGATGATTTATTGGATGCAATGGCTTTGTTCTTTTGTTGTAGACCCTACTGCAGACCAGCTGAGACATCTGATGATGCTACATGGAGGCCAATTTCATGTGTATTATTCACATTCTAAAACAACCCACATTATTGCAACTAATCTCCCAAACAGCAAAATCAAAGAGCTAAGAGATGAGAAAGTGGTCCGCCCTCAATGGATCACGGATAGGTAATGTAAATTCATTTCGGCTAATAGGCAATAACTCGGTAGCAACCCCAATCTGGGAATAGAGGTCTCCTTCACACTTTAGTCGTATAGTCAGATTGACACACAGATAGACAGATATAACCAGCTCACCCCCCAGTCTGTAGTGATTCCATCAGCTGCCGTTTAACCATGGTGCACAGATACAATTTTGAAGCCAGGCTATATTTTGAAGAGAAAGTGATATGCTAGCACCACCCAGAAGTCTGAATATAAAATTCTTCTTTTTAGAAATCTTTTATAAGCCACAATGCAGCCAAACCTGCCCAGAGAAGGACCAACGTCGTTTGACTTGACTTGGCAAGTTTTCATCTTTTATTTTAGTCTATTTTACATTCAATCTCAATTCCAGAGAGTCGTGCTGTCCTGCGTGACAGCTCAACTCATGAAACCTTTTTAAATCAGATTTATAAAAACTAGAAAACAAAAAATACATGTACCGGGGACAATACTGCCTAATTATTTAGAGATAAACATTATAAATATTTCTGAATATGTTGTATTCAGCTTCCATAAAGACGCCAAACTCATTGTTTTGCGGGGTCACACCCACATAACACTTGGAGTACAGTAACTTTTACTTCAAATTGTATGTGACTCAGCAAGTCTTAATCATGGTCTAAGTGTTGGTTCTTCCTGGGCTTATTTGGCTGTGCTGTGGCTTTAGGGTTGCACCAATACCAGAATTTTGAGGGCATACGATATCTTGAGAAGTATCACGATACTCGGTACCGATATTATCTTTTCATGAAAAGAAAGAAAGTATTATCTGAATGTGTAGGATGTGGGGAGTTTACATTGCATTTAGAAACGCAAGGAAAACTTCTGGGGATCCGCAAAAAAACATAGATGACATTTGTATGCAGGCTGTTTTTTCACAGATGTTGCTAGGAAACCAACTGGGCAAGGCAAAAAGTAGATTAAAAACCCATCCAATTTGTAGATGTAAAAAAAAATGTCATACAGATGTAAAAAAAACTGACGGGGATATGATATGGACTGAACAAGGACATCATATGTCCTGTTTTTTTTTTTTGTTTTTTTTTTTGCACAGCTGAAACGCCTATTTGAATGAGCTCTTATTTTATGTCTTTATACATTTTTTAAATTTCAAATTAACTGTATTAATCGAACACTTGCAATAAATGAATAATATAGTAATGTGTAGAGTTCTCCAAGAATATCCATCTCTAAATACCAGTACATTGGGCTTGTGTCACAGTGCAACTCAATAGAAGCCCAGTGACAACCAGTAAGCCCATAGTGGAAAGAGGAACTGTATCTGGCAGGAAGAGAGTTGAGGTTGCGAGTTCAAATTCTGTCTGATTTGGAGAACTTATGCCAGGGGAAGCCCTGGGAGATGTACAAAACACCATATATGGACAGATAATATTTCCCTGATGATGTGGTCTGTGCTCTGCCGCTAACCTGACACATCTATACAAAGAATTCCCCGACCTGACACCTGAATGAAAAAGGATTCCCAACGCAATGTCTCCCCTGAAGATTCCCCCGCAGACAGATACTGTCTGTAGCATGGCACAAGTCATTCAGTACCGATAATAACCTGATATTGAACTGTTCTGACTATCAAAGTATCGAAGATACATTGTGAAACCCTATGTGGCTATTAAAGCCGCTTATAAAGAAAAATTTTCCATGCTGACTTCCGCTTCGTGCTGGTGTATCAATTTATTTTGTTCTGTGCATTACTCTAAGAGTACAAGCATTTTAACATTTTTTTAATTTGTTTTAACAGCATCAAAGCTGGTCGCCTTCTTTCTTATGTTCCTTATCAGCTGTATACAAAGCAGTCCAGTGCTCAGAGGAGTTTGAACTTTACCTCTAAATGCAAACCACAAGATCCTTTCACCAGCGACAGCAGCCATAAACTGTAGGTTTCATTACTGTCATTTTTCTTTTTGGATAAAATGTTATACTGCACGGTCTTGTGTGTTTTTTTTTTTTTTTTTTTTTAATTATGATGATTTAAACACTGAAATTGTAAAGCTCTATGGCAGCGGTTCTCATCCTCAACACAGGGGAGGCACAATTTTATTGCATTTTTTGTGACAAATACAATATTTTTGTACATGGTTTGGGGTCACTTCAACATGAGGAACTGTATTGTGGGGTCACAGTATTAGAAAGGTTGAGAACCACTGCTCTATGGTAAAGCTCATTTCCATTGTAGGCTGTTTCAATTTTTTTTAAAGCAATTTATTTCCCAGATTACAGAACCAAGTTAGGACTGGTTTTGCAGTAAACTTCCTACTAGCAGGGGGTGTGTGTGGATTTTTTTTTTTTTTTTTTTTACAAAAACTGACTAAAACATAAAATCTGGTAATGTATTTGGGCTGGAAATCTGATGTGGATTCTACCAGATTTCATAGTAGAAAATATCCCATCAATCGTTCTGGGAAACTGGAACAAATGTATGTTGTAATCTGTTCCGGACCCACATTTTTATATTTTGATAGATTATGCATTATTATTTTTACTATATTATGGTCCGCAAAGGCGGTCTGCTTTATTCATACAATATAATGCTACATTTCTACATTGTGGAAATAGTCAGTATAGGATGAATGGTCTGAGGCTACAACTATGGGCGTTTGTATGCTCGAAACATGTAAGCTGACTTAGGAGGTACTGCATGGATGTGTACAGTAACTTAAAGTACAGTAATAAAGAAGTTGTTTTAAAAGTGCCAGGATTGCTTATTCTCTGCTCTTGGCTGCCATTACAATCGACCACTGCACCCTGATAACCTATCAGGGAACTGTTGTAAACGCCAAATAGATGGCATGTAATGGGCACATTTGGAGGGTTGTCTTTTGTAATATGCAGATACTGTGTGGTACGAATACATTAACTACAAATTAAACATTTCCTATTTTTGTTTTTATAATCCCTCTTCAGGAGCCAGCCTGTGATTGGCACCATTCATGCGAATGGAACAAATGGATGTGAAGAAGATTTTGAAAAGTCTGAAGAGGAGAAACATTATGATTTGGATGCTTTAGATGACTTTTCTGATCAGAACAGAGAACAGAACTGCAAAGATACATCTGTTATAGCCAATGGATATAACTGTAACCCTTATGGTGCCTTAAAGCTGGATAGCTTCACCCATTCAAGTGATGCTTTTTCAAGTAGACTTCCCTCATTGTCTCAGCAGGAAAAGCCTATTGTAGACTTTACAGATTGCACTTTCGAGCAATTACAACCAAACAATGGACAACTAGATATTTCATTGGATCCTCACAGGACTGAATCCAGCTCAACCTCATCATCATATTTGCACAATAAAACTAAACTCAATGGTGCTCACCACTCACTCCAGGGGCCTTCAGTCACAAAAAACACTACCACACATTTGCCTACAAAGGCAGCATCTCCACAACTGCCTAAAACAGCAGACACAAACTTTATTTCAGATTTTTATTCTCACTCTAGACTGCATCACATAGCAACATGGAAATCTGAGTTCACAGAGTTTGTACGTGAACTACAGAGTCAATGTAATGGCAATTTCCCAGGCCGGGATAGGTTAAAAAAAATTACAGGTAATGTTCTAAGTAGTTCTTGTGAGCATCATATATTTCTGTCCATATGTTCCCTTCCATGTTGCAAAAAGGCCTCGCCTGTCACAAGACTCCTTGTAAATGTTGGCTAGTTTGTACAAAGAGTCTTCCTTTTGTGGTCAGGTCAAGTCCGTGTTGCCTTCAATGTATGATCAGTATGTGTCTCTCCCTTCCAGGGTTCCCAGAGGACAAAGTACTGATGTAGGGAAGCAGTTTGCTTATTTTTGTATGCACTCCATGAGACTTCATTACTAGACTTCTGGGTGTGAGGCATTCCCTAGCACTGGTCACCTGTTCTATACTGTCTGTATCTCACATGACTCCCTTCTCCATCAACACTGCAATAGATTATGCCAGGAGATTCTTCCCTCACCTGTGTTTTATAATCACTCAGAGGTGAGAGATTTATTTCTATTATTTACAGACACTGCTACATGGAGATTTGGCGGTGTGTGTTACACACAGAGGGGACACGGCTGAGAAACTGATTAGTATCAAACTAAGCAATCTGTTGGGAGATGGGAAGGGTGTAACTAAATGTGAATAATAGTAGAGAGCAGTAGTGCTGTGCATTAGACTGAGCTTAATGCTGTGACCTAGGAGGTGGTGTGGCTGAGCTCCCATGCAACTTGAGCCTGTATAAAGATTTGTGTGTTAGGAGTGAAAGGAAGTTGATCATTTGAACCTTTCTCTGAATTTAATAAGTAGGCTGCAGGGTAGTGTGTGTGCACACAAATATATAAAGAAGTTAAAAAAATAATAATAATTGGCCAAAATGTACATCGCCTTTAATTAAGTTAATATTCAATTAATTGGAGCTGTGGGCAGTGTAATGCAGAGATCTCATGATACAGCAGTTTGAGAGCATGCTCCTAGTGCTCTAAGTCCAGTTACAACCCTGTAATATCTGCTGCTACTAACACATGAATATGGCCGGATACCTATATCTGCAGGGCTTCTGCCTAATAAAGTCTGCAGCTTTGTGTGGTCAGAACTGTAAACTCACTTTAATGCTCCTCAATGGGATAGTACTATTCCATCACGGTATCAGTAGAAATGTATGACTAAGGCTGCATGCACACTGCCGTGAGCCCGCCGCACCGTAGCACGGCGGGCACATGGCAGCGCGGGGAGAGGAGGAGGAGGTGAGCGCAGCTCACCCCCGCCCCTCTCCATAGTGATGTTTGTCGCGGCGCCGTAATACGGGAAAAGATAGGACATGTCCTATCTTTTCCCGGGCTGCGGAGTGGTATGGTGCTGCACCGTACCACTCCCGTAGGGCGCCGCGAGCCCATAGAAGTGTATGGGGAACGTATATCGGCCCCCATACTGTAGTGTGAATGTAGACTAAGTCTCTTAGGATGCAGTAAACAGTTTTTACTGAATTTTAAATGCTGCAAAGCCAAAGTGAAAGTAGATCTGATGGTAGATTCTTCCCGTCTGCCTCCGCCTTGATCTGTAATTTATTAATCCTGGAACCTAACTTGTTAAAAAAAAAAACCTTTATTCTAGTAATATGTAGAATTACTGTAGAGGCTACTGAAGTTAATTTACATATTACTCAAATGAAATTTTTTACATTTTCGGTTGTGTTCCAGGATTATTAAATTGCAGATTAGGGCAGAGGCAAGCATAGGGGATCTACTATCAGGTCTACTTCTGATGGTAGATTCCTCATGGTAGGTTTCCGTTAAGTTATTTGGGAATACGACTATCTGTCTGAAAAGCAGAAATTCTTGAGGTTTTTCAGAACTGAATGCAAAATATATCACCCAAAAGTTATCTCCATAGGAAGTGATCCATAATAATAAAAATATTTATTTATATAGCACAATCATATTATGTGGTGCTTTACAAATCATTGGGGACATATACGGGCAGTCCCCTACTTAAGGACACCTGACTTGGACGACCCATACTTAAAGGAAACCTACCACTTCCGATGGTGGTTATAAGCTTCAAATGGCGTGTACCAGGTCAGGGTGAGCTGGTGCCGGCGCTTATTTTCGTAATGTTTTTAAACAGATGTAAAGCGTTTAAACGCTTTATTAATCTTTATATACAAGTAGCTTCACCGCACCGTGGTCCGCGCTCGGCGCACCATGCGTGTGACCACTTCCTATTCAGGCGCACTAAGTGGTCTGAATCTACTTGGTATATAAAGATTAATAAAGCGTTTAAACACTTTACATCTGTTTAAAAACATTTCTAAAATAAGCGCCGGCACCAGCTCACCCTGAGCTGGTACACGCCATTTGCAGCTAATAAGTGGTAGGTTTCCTTTAAAGACGGACCCCTCTGCCCACTGTGACCTCTGGTGAAGCTCTATAGATGCTTTACAATAGTCCCAGATTGCAATGATCCTTGGTCCCATTACTGCAAAATATTTTGAAATTCCAATTGTCACTGGGGCAAAAAAAATTTTGTCTAGAACTACAAATATAAAATATACAGTTGGACTTGCATACAAATTCAACTTAAGATAAAACCTATGGAACTTATCTTGTACATAACCCGGGCACTGGCTATACAAATAAAATATTACATTACACAGTACAAACATTCATATGGAACAATAGGAGGGAAGGCCCTGCTCACAATAGCTTACTTTCTATGAGGATGAAGGGGTTGACACGAGATATAAGAGCTTGTATAATAATCCAGACATTCTATATAAGGGAATAGTATAAAGCAATAAATAAAAATGCTGCAGCTTGAGCCAGCCATCAGTTGCCAACTTAGATACAGAATCCAAATTCAATGGACTGCAGAGAAGCCTGTAGCTTGGTATCTATGTACCTTCTACTAGTAGAATCCTCATGGTAGATTTCCTTTTCATATCTATTTTTGTTTCTCTCTATAAAACCCTTACAAATTATGAAGCTCCATGTTCATACCTACCCAAAGTCGTAAATAAAATGGAAGGCAAGGGGTTAAAAAGTTCTGCTCTCCCCTTCAAGCCAAATGCCTACTCATAAAGAATTGTAGAACGGCTATCACTCATTTTCCTCTATTGTTTTAAAAATAACGGATGCTGTAGAAAAGTTCTAATCTGCAATCCAATTCTCTGACACAATCCGCTTGTAGAAATCCGTGTGAAAAGTGAATGCACTCCTGCATTCCCTTTGGAAAATAAGTCTTGGTTTCTCCCCCTCACAAACCCCCTAAAAATTGAATGTCTGTCTCCCATTGGGTGGATTCCTAACAAATTTTTTAGACAAAATTTTCAGCCATCCAGGACTAAACACAGTATTGTATATTGTGCATACACTATCACACATTTAATTACAGTAACCATGCAGACTGTACTATTGATGATAAATAGCAACCGTGCTAACAGAGCTAAATACTGTGCCTTTCTTGTGAATAGAACATCTCTTAATGTTTTTAGGGGCCAATCCAGCTTCATCCCATTCAAAGTGCCAGAACTGTATAATACATGTGGATATGGATTGCTTCTTTGTATCCGTTGGTATACGTGATCGACCAGACTTAAAAGGTACCTGTTTACAACATCTCTGGAGACTATGTACAGTAATTTTATCATTTAACTTATTGTTGATATTTTTTTTTTTTTTTTAATTAAAAATATGGTAAATTATGGCACTTGCCAGTACAAGCCCACACAAGGGAACTATGATACTCCCAATGGTGCCATCCTGCACTGTGCACTTAAGGACAATATGGAATTTCAGGACAGTACAAGACCAGACATCAATCTCTTTATAAATGAGATTTGATGCTTATCAAAAAATGCCCCCCCCCCCCAACTTTGTCTTGTATTGTACAAAATGATTTTCCAATCGACACCGTGCCTGAAGATTATTGTTTTTGTTCTCTTCAGTGTTAGATGTCACATAAATTGCCTTCATCGTAGATTACATATGAAATGGCACAACACAATGCACTATTTTGTCCAATGAAAAACCCATGATGTTTAGTGTTGGTGACCCACCCTGTGACTGATCCCTCACTTCCGTCATCTTCATTGTCTACTTTTATGCCTGAGCAGAGTTATGGAAATAAATTGTGCAGATCTGCATTGATATTTTCTATTCACACTGCTCTTCACTTTTGTAGGATTTTAATCTTCCTTCTTCTGTCTATAGGTAAACCCGTGGCTGTGACAAGTAATAGAGGTAGTGGGAAAACGTCTTCCCGTGAAGGAGCTGACCCTCAACTAGAGTTACAATACTATCACAATAAGTTAACAGGAGATAAAACAGGTAAAGAATCTTTAAAAAAAGATATTCTACTCTTAATGGCATTTATAGTCCAACGAAACTTGAGCACAGAGACTCTTTGGTTCAGAAACAGTATTACAAGATCCAGATGTAAACCAGAAGAACTAATAGCCGATCTAAAGTAGGACTTGACATGTCTAAACTACTCCAGATACATCATCCAACATGATCTATCTGATGCAGAATAAGACTATGGTGTCTGACTCTGAACTGGTCTATTCACAAATGGTTAAATGGGAACAAAAAAAAAGGAAAATTCCTATTGACACAAAAGATTACACAACAGTTAGAGCACCAGAACGAGGGGAAAATGACAAATTGCAAAATGACCAAAATGAAAACGTGATAATATCCAAACTTTATGTATGGCGTTCTAGAAGTTAGAATGCTATCCAGGTGTTAACTAGGATTGCTTCTAATAGTCTTCCGACAAGTCTATTTTATGTTCCACTTTTTTTTTGAGCTCAGGCATTTTAAATCCAAGTAGCACTAGCATAGTCTATAGGACCCCCAAATGTATGTTCAACATGGCAACTAGGGCTGATGCCCGCTGCCCTTGTTGTCATGCTGACGTGGCATATCTCCTCCACTCGATCTTTTCCTGCCCAAATTTAGAGGGAAGGCTTCTGGAAGGCATTGGTTGATATCATTAATGATGTATATTCTGTTCACATTGTGTTTAGTTCACTTTTGTTTGTGTGTTGGGATATGTGGAGGGCCTGCCTCTGCGAGCAAAACACCAATGGTATATATGTGGTATATGTTTTTATATGACACGTAAACCAACGCTGGTTGAACCTGGTTTGCCGGGCCCCATCAGAATTTATTAACAAGGCCAGCTGCCTGCTCCTATTAGAGAAGGGGATCTTTCAGAAATGTGGGGCCTTAAAGAAATTTGAGAAACTTTGGTTGCCATGGATAGACTCCAGCTTAGCTTCTAGAGAGCCAACTCACTACCGACTTGGTCTCATCTGCTTTTATATATTACCTATTACACAAGTTGCTCAGGCTGGCCTCCAATGGATCGTGGGGTACTCCTGGGCTATTAATCCTGGGGTGTGTATCAAGCCACTTTTGAGAGCCTTTGGGGTTCTTTTGTTTATTGAAGTGTTTTTGTCTTTAACCCCTAGGCGCACCAGGACGTTATAGTACGTCCCCGGGGCTAGATGCTTAGCGCACGGGGACGTTCTATAACGTCCTGCTTCTGGCACCGGCTCACGAACGGAGCCGGTACCAGAAGCAGCGGCGCTGTCAGCTGTCTAGTACAGCTGACAGCCTGCGCTAACACCTGCGATCGGAGCCGGCTCCGATCGCGGGTTGTTAACCCCTACACGCCGCGGTTCAAACATGACCGCGGGTGTAAGGGTGTATTGCGCTGTGGATTCGGATCCCCGTGCCGTTTACCGGGGGATCGATCCACTCATGGGCGCTCGAGGACTTGCATGTGTCCCGGAGAGCTGCCCGGGTCTCCATGGCAGTCAGACCCCATTCCGGGTCGACTGTAAACTGTTGAGCATGCGCAAGCTTGCTCAGACAGTTTACACTTGCTCTACAATAAATAGGATTGTAGAGCAGTATGAACTAAACCATGATCAGAGATCACTGGTGCAAGTTCAAGTATGCTAAGTAAAATATGCAAAAACCTTAACCATACACTTACTAAATAAAAAATAAAAATAAAAAATATAAGCCCCTAAAGTGTCACTTCCCATAAAAACACTTAATAAGTATAAAAAACACAAAAAAACCTGCATATTTGGTATTGCCGCGTCGTAACTCGATAAATAAAACAGATCGTTACTGGACCGACGGTTCAATGATGTAGGAAAAAAAACGCAAGAAAACTTCCGAAAAAAGATAATTTTTAAGTAATAATACCACTAAAAAAAGTGCTCAAAAGAAATTTAAAAGTTATGCACTCCAAAATAAGCCCACTTAAAAAGAACAACTCTTCTCGCCAAAAATAAGACCTAACAGATTTGTCAGAGAAAAAAAAAAAGTTATGCCTATGAAGATGGTGAGGATAAAATGAACAGATTTTCTCCAAACATTGTTTTATTTCGTACATTGAATAAAAATACAACAAACCCACATATTTGGTATCCCTGCGTCCGTAACAATCTGCATAATAAAACAGAATCAGTATTAAGATCCACAAAGTGAACTCCCGTAAAAAAAACAAACCAAAAAAAGCTCCAGAAAAAAAAAAGATATGTCAATAATACCTATAAAAATGCCTAAAAAGGGATTTAAAAAAGTTAGCAATCTGAGAATAGATCACTAAAAAGAACAATCGTCTCGCCAAAAATAAGCCTTAAACAGATTTGTGAGGCGAAAAATAAAAAAGTATGACTATGAAAGACGGTGTGATGCTAAAATTCACAAACATTTTTGCAAAAAATAAAAAATCTATATAAATGAGGTCTTTTTGAATCGTGGCAACCCAAAGAAGAAAAATAAATATACTATTTTTATGTATATGGTAAACAGCAAAAAAAAAAACACATAAACATCTTCCTTGAAATGATGATTTTTCATTTCCCCACCACAAGGTTAATTAAAATCTCACCAATTAGCCTATAGATGCCCCCCAAATTACGTACGAAAAGTGCATTACTGTGGCAAAAGAAATAAGCCCCTATAGTCCACCATTAAAAAAAAAAAAGAAAGTATCGCTGACAAAATGACATAGCAAATCTGATCTGGATGGCGCCTCCTTCCCCTCTTGCCCGGATCATGCGCCCATACAGCAGGTTACCAGCACATTAGAGTTCGTCCGTGTACTCGGGAGAAATTGGGTAACAAACTTGGTGGCCTTTATCATTTAATCCATTTAATTTTAATTTTCCACCCAAAAATGGTGTGATTGTGAAAAATAGTACAATTTGCAGACTGCAGCTCCATTTTGTTTTAACCCCTATAAAACACGTAACGGGTTAACAAATCTTAAAAGTGGTTTTCACACGTTGAGGTGTGTAGTTTCCACAATGGGGTAATTACGAGTTGGCTATTATTTAGGGCCTCTCAGTGTTCAATTAGAAGTGAGCAGGTCCATCTAAATACAGGTTTTGGGTGATTTTACAAAAAATGTGAAAAATGGCACCCAAATTCTGAGCGTCGCTACACTTTCTAGTAAAATATGTGGAATCTTAAAAAACCATGCCCCACATAAAGCAGACATTTTGGAATGTAAGGTATGAATTATTGGGTGCTATGACTATTGCATCAAAGTAGTAGCGAATTGTAGAACGTTGAAAATAAAGAATTTTCCCATTTTTTCCAAATTTTGTTTTTTCATAACTAAACAACAAAAGAATCATCCAAATTTTTAAAACTAATTTGAAGTACAATTGTGTCACGAGAAAACAATCTCAATCCCCTGGATATCTCATAGCGTTCCAAACTATAACCACTTATATGACACAGGTCAGATTTGAAGAATGGGGCCGCGTCCTTAAGGCCAAAAGAGGCTGTGTCCCGTAGGGGTTAAAAACCGACAAAATTTCAATAAAAATGTCAATTAAAAAAATTAAATGTCTGAGGTAAAACTTTTCTAGTTGTCAATAGAAGCCAATCAGGGCTCAGCTTTTATTTTATAAACCGCTGTGGAAAAATAAAAGCTGGACTCTGATTAGTTGCCATGGGCAACTAGAAGAGTTCAGCTCTCAGACACTTCTGATGAATCTCCCCCATGAAGCCTCTGTGAATAAGAATGTGTATTCTTCGACATTTATTTATTTTTACTTTTCTACTTTTAATCCACTAGATGTGTCTGCTCTGGACAGTGTAAATTCTGCACAAAGAAATGGGCACAACATGGATTTCGCCATATGGGACCAGCCAGATCTTCCAAAAAAAAATGGACTAGACTTGGATACCACTCAGCTGTCCTTTGCAGAAATTGCATCGTGTAGCTATGAGGCAAGGTAGGCAAGCATAAGTTATGTATTCAGCTCTGCATCCATAAACCTGTCTCTGGTCACACACAATATTTGTTACCCTCCAGACAGGCTGGGGTGAAGAACGGAATGATGTTTGGTAAAGCAAAACAACTGTGTCCTGATCTTCAAGTGGTCCCCTACGATTTTGAGGCATATAAGGAAGTTGCCATTACTTTGTATAAAACATTGGCAAGGTAAGTGTATAATTAGATCAAACCGAGATTCAACAGGTCAGTAATAAAAAACTGTGTAAAAAAAATCTGAACTATTGTCCCTAAATCTGGGGGGCACAAATGGAAGACTTAGCTTCTTGTAAAGTAATGACTGTTTTTTCATACTGATCAAGTGTGAATGAGGCCTTTTACATTTTTTAATTTTTAACATTATAAATTTTACCATTCTTTCCATCTCTGTGTTTGACACCAGCTATACTCATGATATTGAAGCTGTAAGCTGTGATGAAGCCCTGGTAGATATTACGCAAGTCCTTGTTGAAGCCAAACTCTCTCCAGATGAAGTTGCTAGTGCTATTCGAGCAGAAATTAAAGAGAAAACTTTGTGTACTGCATCTATTGGAATGGGTTAGTATTATGTTCACCTGTTTGTTTTTAAATGAAATTCTGTTTCTAGATTATTTTGTCTTTTCAGTTTTTATTTCCATTCGGCTCAAGTTTGCGCTAGAGTCAGTTGAGGTTGTATATTCCTGTATGTTTTATTTACTCCTGGTTACTCCTTTAGCTCATAGGTTGTTTTTTAGTTTCAGATTTAGCTTTGTCAGTGATGCAGCTTCTCTTCTATTCCTCGTAATTACACACCTAGTGTTTGTTCTGCTTATTACCTTCCCATGTATTGTGTTCTGTCCCTGTTTTTAATGTTCTGGTCCTATCTCAGAAAACTTCGAAATATAGTGAAAGCTTTTCAAACACCACATGTTGGTATTTTAGTGACAGCAGTGATCTGCACTCTTCCCTGCTGCCTGCACAGGAGTATCAATACTTGTGCCGAAAGAGTGAGGCTATGAAAATATCCTGTGCATGGATTCACCGGTTGATGCTCTACATTAACCCTGTGGACCTTGTGTACAGAAAGCAGAGGTCCAGACTACCAGCTGTTGCTACAAAGAAAAAAAAATTTAAAAAAAAAACTATTCCTCCCTTCCCCCACATAGGTGATCATTTTAAAGTGAATGCAGTTGATGCAGGGTGTCTAAGGGGTGTTTTGGCTGGTTCTTTACTGCATTGCACACCATTGTAGGCTAACAATATTATTTTTAAGGCACCTTGTAGATGTATATATGCTACCCCTGGCTAGAGAATCAGTCGTAGGTATGGTGGAAGATGGAACATGCTCTTTTTTTGTTTATGGTAAGGTCTGGTGGGCACTAGTAAAGTGAATGCGGTCGTGTGCTACCTGTATGCTAAGCACATTGCCACTTTAAACCGTTTGTATGAAAAATACACTCCGGTTTTTGTCCTCTAATAAAATAAGTAGTGTGTATGCTTCGGTTTCTGGAGATCAGGTAAAATGCTTTGTTAGCGCTTCACCCGATCTCCATTACAGCGGAGGGTCCGGCAGTGCTGGATCCACCTGAAATTGGAAGATAAAATGCAGACACTTATTAGCAAGATTTTTTTTTTCTTGCTAAAAAGTATGTCTTCTAGTCCAAAAAATATGATAAATATGTCATATGTCAAGTTCTGCCCATTTACACAACCTCAGGTTCTCTAATGACTAATAAAATTCACAGAGTGAGCTCAGTAGAAATCAAGCCAAGACAAAGTATGGCATAATGTCTCACTCTGTGTACTGATGCCATGAAGGGCTAGGCAGATGTGAGAAACTTTATTTGCGTCACAAAGGATTATACATAACTTTTAGTGGGGTAGGACCTGGGCTTGGTTAGTTAAAGATAAAAAGTAATGTCCATAGTTCATTGGTTAGTAAATTAACACATGGGCATCCCAGAAACAAAAGACGTTCTCCTTGTAGTGGGCAGTATCGTAAATCAGCCAAAGCCCACATTCTTTTCACTGCACAGGAGTGTGTTATCACACTGTTATCAATCTTCATCCACAGCATATAAAAATAAAAGCATTTTTATTAAACACATAACAATACTTGACAAATCGAATAATTGTATTTAGGCTGGTGTTTGATCAGGGAAGCGACCCAATGACTTGTGTGTATATTCTTTCTGTTTTCCCCTTTAAGGTGATTTATGGTCAGCCTGACCATTTAAACTTAGGGGAGTGTTATAAACTACTTAGGAGAACACAGATTTATATACACAAAGTAACATACGGAGCCATCAGACTGCTTCTCTGAGATCGAACTAGTTTGGGAACCTCCCGGAATAAGAGAGATTGTGTAAGCGATCTATGGCACCATGTATACGCAAAGGTAAAAAAGTGTATAGAGTTTCATTTTAGAACAAGGATGTTCATTTAGATGAGTTTGTGGGTGAGACCATTTGTAGGCCTGGGAGTGTTACATTCACGTTTAACAAGCTATACAGAGCAGAGGTGTGTTGTGTGTGTTTGTTTTTTTTCCACTTCTGTTTCTGTTTGGCAATTACTATAGTAATAATGTTGTGTAACTCCTTACTGTTTTGTAGCCTCCAATATTCTTTTAGCTAGAATGGCAACTAGAAGAGCAAAACCAGATGGACAGTATCATTTGAAACCTGAGGATGTTGATGATTTCATTAGAGGTCAACTAGTTAGTACATTACCAGGTAATTTCTATTTCCTAATGTTACAAGCAGTAATGTTAATTCTAGGCGCCTAATGTTGCCTGTAGTCTATCTTTCAATTTCATTTTATAAATATATTCTTTTTTCTGTTGTGTATCACATCTAGGTGTTGGCAGATCAATGGAATATAAATTGGCATCTTTAAATGTAAAAACATGTGGAGATCTTCAAAATCTTACAATGTCAAAACTCCAAAAGGAGTTTGGTCCCAAAACAGGCCAAATGTTGTACAGATTCTGCCGAGGATTAGATGATCGGCCTATTAGAAAAGAAAGAGAGAGAAAATCTGTATCTGCTGAAATCAACTATGGGATACGCTTTACAAAGGTAGTGTCTTTTTATCACCTTTTTATTCAGCAGTGCCGTTAACCAATAATATTTTGTAACACATGTCCTAAGATATGGGTAATAGTGCCTGGGGGCTTTATATGTGTATTGATGACATAAATGTCACCTCCCTGTGTTACCGGTGTTTGTTTGCAGTAGCTGAATATTTCCAGCTAATAAAAGTGTTTTATTCTCAGACCAGTGAAGCTGAAGCCTTTTTGATGAACCTTTCAGAAGAAATCCAGCGACGGCTAGAATCTGCTAAAATGAAGGGCAAGAAACTTACTCTGAAGATCATGGTGCGGAAAGCTGGGGCCCCATTAGAACCTGCCAAGTTTGGTGGTCATGGGATATGTGACAACATTGCAAGGTGAATGTATAATTGTATTAAACATTTGCCTCTATGGTAAAGTTCTATGTATCGTGGATGCCAGTTCGCTGCCATTCAGGAGAACAAGAGAGGTCAAACCTAGTTATTCTGATGACACCCCACACATTGCTGACAGCAGCCTCCACACGGGCCTCAGTGTCCGTATGCTGGTATTCTATGAGCACTTGTGAGATCAGAATAATATTTTGTACATGTGATCTGAAACTGTCTATTTTTTGTGTTATCATGCCTTACAAAATTTAAGTGGAAGTCACTGGGACATTGCAGTCACTGTATATGTAAAAAGGGCCTTCCCTGATGGGTAGTTATCTATTTTTATCTACTTTTTGATTTGTATTCCTTTTCAATTACAGTACTTTGTATGTGCTTTTATGAGACGTTTCTACTCACACATTGTCTTCTGGTTACTTAGGACGGTGACTCTGGACCAAGCCACAGATAATGCCAAAGTGATTGGCAAAGAAACTTTGAAAATGTTTCAATCGATGAAACTGAATGTCACAGATATGAGAGGGGTAAGTCAAATAAAAAATGGCATGTATTACTTGGTTTTTTTCTATTCATTCTATCTCATTACACTGACTATACAGTTGACCAGTTGCTTATGATTTACAACCTCCTGTCTTCATAAGGTTGGACTTCAGATGCACCAGTTGGTTCACACACATGTATCTAGCAATGGTTCATTGTCATCAAGATCCGCTTTGTTGCCTGGAGGGTCCCGTTCACTAATTGATATGTTTCAAGAAAAAAAGAAAAGTAAGCCGGCCGCAGAAGACTATGTAAAAAGAGGTAAGATGAGATTCAGAATTGTATTTCCGATTCTCTGATTATTTACAGACTTTAGGGAAATGTATGTATGATGAGCGCCTTGCTCCTCCACCACCAGATACATCGCGAGGCTCTGGCGAGCGGCTGCATTGGCATAAAATGTTTAGCTTCTTTACTTCTGAAAGTTTGGGGGCCACAACAAGTGCGCAGGCATGGGGCAGAAACACTGCTGTACTTAGTCTGCCACTGGACCCCCTTCATCAGGACTTGTACGCCAAGCCATGATAAATGTCCCCCTTCATCTTTATGTGCTTGATGATCAAAACAGCCTTGTCCAGACCAGATATCCTACAGTACACTTGATAGCGCCTTTAAGGACTGTTGTCTAAGGCAGAGTTCACACTAAAATTTAGTTTCTGTAATGTTCTTTTAAAATTATTAAATTCCTTTTACCTTCCATTACCCATAGCCTAACATGCAGTGGACCACCCTTGTGTTAATGGGATTCTTGGGTGCTGATGGGGGTGGTCTGAACTAAGGCTAAAGTATAAGTTACATTTTTTAATATTTTTGTTTCCAGTCATTGTTGCTGCTTTCGATGTAGAAATTTCATCAGCGTCAGACATGTGTGCCTCATCTGAACACAAGAACCTCTCTTCTAGTCAGGAGCCCAGCACTAGTAAAGCAGAAGTGCCTGGAAGGAAGAATGGTTTTCATTCCCCAATCAGCATGAAATCCAGAGTAAATTTTACAATTGAAGTTCCATCCCCTTCACAAGTAAGTTATAGTTGGTGGATATAATTTTTTAAAACCTGAGTACTGTAATATCCTGTATTTATTGCTGTTACCGTAATAACACCTCTGACATAGCACCTCTTACCCAGTGCTCCCTACATTTGTATTGCAAATGTTCTGTGCATCTAATAATGCAGTGTTAAGAGGAAATGCATTTAATATGTAAGGGAAGCAGTATATTTTACTTGTTGTTTCTCTGGGGTGAGAATATTGATGCGTTATACTTTCCATATATATTTAGATTGCAACATCCACCTTTTTCTAGTTCAATGTAGGTTTCTATTTTTTCATTTTGTTTACGTCTTAATGTAAAGTATATAATTACATAATTTAATGTACATTTATGTGCCTGTCTGATGTTGTAGATCTTGTATTGCAGGTGGACCCTTCTGTCTTAGAAGCTCTACCCCCTGATATCAGAGAACAAATTGAGCAGACATTTGCCCTTCAGAATAAATTGCCCAATGGTGAAGAAAATAGAGAAAATTGTTGCAGTAATATTGGGTTGCAAGAACAGTCAGTGGCAACTGTTCTACTACAGATCCCACCGATATCTGCCCAAGAAGAACCGGGCATCAATGTCATTGCCCTTCCAGATTTTTCACAGGTAAGACTACTTCTGAACTGCTGCATTAAGGGATGCTTCCCGACAACTAAAATTTTGTTGTAGATGAGATTGAACAATTACAAGGGTTTTCCAGATACCACAATTAGTTTGAACTAATGAGCTCTGTAGGCGGTGTATTGATTTTCCGGCATAGCGCTCATTCATTTCTATGAGAGCGGTGTCTGCCGTACAGTGCTGCCCATAAACTAAACAGAATTCTCTGATTCCTGCTTCAACGCAAGAAAATGCTAAAGACTATTTTATGATTCATCATTAGTATCTCAAGTGTTTGTATATGAAAACCTTGTTAGAGACGGGTCTCCTGTGAGATTCCTAGATGTAGTTGTGTCCTGGGTGGATGTTAGAACAATAACTTGGCAGGTAAGAGAGGCCAAAAATGCTCATTTCTGAGACCAGCCAAAATTATGTTGCATTATCTTAGTAAAAAACATAAGTATTAAATATGATGCAATGGGTACCTGCCAGTGGAATAGTAACATAAATCACAATGATGCATGGATTCCCGTCCATTGCACTTTGCTAGGTCCATGGAACCTGGCTAGCACACATCTGTTTCCTCAGACGGAGCAGGTTTTTGTGTACCTACATTTAATTGACTGTTTCATCAGGTGGATCCAGAGGTTTTTGCAGCCCTGCCTGCTGATCTTCAGGCGGAGCTGAGAGCTGCATATGGTCAAAGAAACAAACACTCCGAGAGCAGCAGTAATGTAAACCTAACACTGGGTAAGGAAAACTAAACTACTGTACTGTTGTCAGTTACTAAACCAAATAACAATAACATTTTTCTTTTAGCAACAAATTTTTTTTTTTTTTTTTTTTTGCAGTTTCCAAAAATCCATTGCTACAACTGAAAAAACCTGCACCAAAAGCTAAGAAAAGAAGTCGAAAGAAAAATCAAGTCAGTCCTACAAAAAAGATGTATAGTCCTTTGAAGAACAAACTTTTTAGTAGCCCTGTTAAAAACTTTGCAGCCAACAGCAGTCCCCAAAAGCCTCAAGGTAGCCCTCTTAAACAAGAAGCCATATCTTCAGTGCAGTCTCAGGTAAAGTGTATTCTGGGGATTATATATGTGTGTTTATATATTATATAAAGAACAAGCTGCACACAAATACCGTTACTGGGGCTCAGTCCTTCCAAATATAAAATCCCCCCCCAAAAATTTTGGCTCTTAAGTTTGATAAAGTTTCTTTATGTTGACAAAAGCTCTGTATGTTCGCAGTCGAAACATAGCAACTTATGGTGAATAGCTTTAACTTTGAATCCTGGAGTGCTGCAATTTTTTTTTTTTTTTTTTGGGGGGGGGGGGGGGGAGGGGGGTTTGGAGCTTTTGAAAACAACCCAATCTAAACATAAATTGTGAATCCATGCCTGTATTGGATTACTATAGAAATTCTTGTATTACTGTACTTATAGGTTGACATAGGGCCCTCAACATCTACAGCCCAAGGATCGGTGACTGAAGGATGCACTTCTCACAGATCAAAAGCTCCGAATCTGGCAGGTGCCATTGAATTTAGTGATGTGAAAACATTGCTGAGGGAGTGGATAACTACGATATCTGGTACGTGCTACAGCCAACAGGAGCTCTGGAGAAAAAAAAAAAAACATGCTGTTGCGTTAAATAAATACAAATACTAGGTGCTTATAGCAACCCATCCAAACCTCTGACTTGCAGACCCTGTGGTTTCCCCCCCCCCCCTTCTTCTTTTACAATGCAGTATAGAAGGCTGGCATGGGCTGGTTACTATAGTGACAAGGATACAGTACATTTAAGAAGTTGTTTTTATATCTTATAGTTAAAAAAAAAAAAAAAAAGTTGTACAAGGCGCAATCTATAAGTTCCTGTGCATTGCTTGGATGGCCTATGGGTAGATGGGAATTGTGGTGTGAAATATCTAACATCTTAAGGCCCAGATACAGGCAGTTCTTGGGTTACTAACAAGATAGGTTCTTAAGATTTGTATGTGAGTGAGAATGGTTCTGGTTTTTGTAACTTTTTTGCCCCGGTGACAATTGGATGTTATTTCAGTTGAACATTTTTGTAATATACTGCATTACGAAATTCTGATTAGTTTGTAAATAAAGAGGCTACTGTACGAGTAGACGTGTGCAGTAAGCAGCAGGACCTCTCCATAGGGAGCTGTGAGCTAGCCGACATTTTTACAGACATGTGCATGAAGCCCTCGTAACATTTTGACTTTGTTGCCAAGGACTCTCTGCACGTGATTGTTGACCCTTTCTGCTCTCTTCCTGGCTGTAGTATGGTATGAGCATGATTTTGATACATCAAGCTAAAAGTAAAAGAGGTTAATCATCACTGTCCCTATAGAGCTGTCTAAACAAACACCGGTAGATTAGATATATGCTCATACACTATACAGGCTGGAATACAGATCTCTATCCTTGTATTCTTACAAACTAAGGCTAAATTCACACTGCCGTGAGCCCGCCGCTCCGTAGCACGGCAGGCACACGGCAGCGCGGGGAGAGGAGGAGGAGGAGAGCGCAGCTCACCCCCGCCCCTCTCCATAGGAATTAATGGCGCACGGCGCCGTAATACGGGGAAAGATAGGACATGTCCGCTCCCGTACAGGGCCGTGAGCCCATAGAAGTGTATGGGGGACGTATATCGGCCGTATATACGTCCCCATACTGTAGTGTGAATGTAGCCTAAGCTGAATTTCTTAAAGAATATAAAAAATGTGCACAACACAACCCCCCACATATGAAATTGTACTGGAAGTGCCTCCTCCTAATGTCTCCTATGTCTCTATATCAGATCCTATGGAAGAAGATATATTGCAAGTAGTGAAATACTGCACAGATTTAATTGAAGAAAAAGATTTGGAGAAATTAGATCTGGTTATAAAATACATGAAAAGGTAACTTGTTTTCTTTCCTTTTATACTATTTGATTAAAGGATATCTACCACCAAATGCACATTACCTTAGGTGTGATGGGGGAGTCCTCCTACCAAGTATCGGCAAATCTGCTACTCCAAAATAAAGATCAACTTTGTGCAAATGCTCCTGGCTCCGTCGGAAGATTAGTACGCATGCCCCCTTATTGATATTCCCCCACGTCGCCAGCCGCAAGTGCAGCAGACAGGCAGTGACATCACCCAGCTGTCTGGTAATCTTGCGCATGTGCATAAGCTAACAACCTTGTGCAGCCGGCCGGAGAGAAAAGTGCAGCTGCGCAAGGAGACACGGCCTCGAGTTTTTCCGGCCAAGGGAAAAATAGCATACAGCCAAGTGACGTCACTAGCTGTCTGCTACACTTGTGGCCGGCAATGTGGGGGAATATCAATGAGGAGGTGTCCATAAATTATCATCTGACTGAGCTAGGAGGAGCGCGGGTAGTGGAAAGGTGAGCTCCTCCATCTCATTTGCATAATGTTAAATTCTTTTTCGGAGTAGCAGACACGCCAGGACATGGCCGGACTACTACATCACTAGTAATGTTAGTAACTAGCATGCATTTGGTGACAGTCTACCACCTCTAAATGTGATCATACAGTCATGGCCATAAGTTTTGAGAATCATACAAATGTTAATTTTTACAAAGTCTACTGCATCAGGTTTTATAATGGAAATTTGCATATATTCCAGAATGTTAAAGAGTGATCAGCTTAACAGCAATTAATTGCAATGTCAATATTTGCCTAGAAAATGATCTTTTTCCCCCAAAACACATTTCAACTTCATTGCAGGCCTGCCTTAGGGTAATGCTACACATGGCGTTTTGAACCTGTTTTTGGTCCGTTTTTTTTGCTAGCTGTCCAAAAACGCATTTTTTGAAGATGCATCTGTTTTTAACCAGTTTTAATTAAGAAAATTGGTATAACCTGTCAAAAACAGATGAGTTTTCAAAAAAGGCATTGCTTAAAAACGGGTTCAAAACGCCATGTGTGGCATCACCCTTAAAAGGAGCAGCTAACATCGTTTCAGTGGTCTCCAGCCCTGTCCTCATCAACACCCATACCTGTGTTACTGGAGCAATCTGTCATGATTGAGTAACAATCACACCACTGGACACTTTAAAAGGAGGAAGGTGCTTGGCATCGTTGTTTCTCTTCTGTTAACCATGGTTATCTCTAAGAAACACGTGCAGTCATCATTGCACTGCACAAAACTGGCCTAACAGGTAAGAGTATCACCGCTAAAAAAAGATTGCACCTCAGTCAACAATCTATCACATAATCAAGGAATTCAAGGAGAGAGGTTCCATTGTTGCCAAAAGGCTCCAGGGCGCCCAAGAAGGACCAGCAAGCGCCAGGACCATCTCTTAAAAGTGTTTCAGCTTTGGTATTGGGCTATCAGCAATGCGGAGCTTGCTCAGGAATGGCAGCAGGCAGGTGTGAGTGCATCTGCACGCACTGTGAGGCGGAGACTTTTGGAGCAAGGCCTGGTGTCATGGAGGGCAGCGGAGAAGTCACATTCTCTCCAGAAAAAACATCAGGGACAGACTGATATTCTGCAAAAGGTCCAGGGAGTGAACTGCTGAGGACTGGGGTAAAGTCATTTTCTCTGATGAATCCCCTTGCTGATTGTTTGGAACATCTGGAAAACATCTTGTTCAGAGAAGACAAGGTGAGAGATACCACCAGGCTTGTCTCATGCCAACTGTAAAGCATCCTGCAACCATTCATGGGGTTGCTTCTCAGCCAAGGGAATCGGCTCTCTAAGTCTGGCCTAAAAACACATCCATGAATAAAGAATGGTAGCAGAATGTCCTCCAGGAGCAACTTCTCCCAACCGTCCAAGAACAGTTTGGTGATCAACAATGCCTTTCCCAGCATGATGGAGCACCTTGCCATAAAGCAAAGGAGAAACTTAATGGCTCATGGAACAAAACAGAGATTTTGGGTCCATGGCCTGGAAACTCCCCAGATCTTAATCCCATTGAGAACTTATGGTCAATCATCAAGAGACGGGTGGACAAACAAAAACCAACTAATTGTGACAAAATGCAAGAATTGATTGTGCAAGAATGGACGGCTATCAGTCAGGATTTGGTCCAGAAGTTGATTGAGAGCTGCCAGGGAGAATTGCAGAGGTCC
Source organism: Engystomops pustulosus (assembly GCA_019512145.1). NCBI lineage: Eukaryota > Metazoa > Chordata > Amphibia > Anura > Leptodactylidae > Engystomops > Engystomops pustulosus. The sequence goes on along the minus strand of CM033642.1, from coordinate 88,479,246 downwards.
TGAAGAAGAAGGGTCAACACTGCAAATATTGACTTGCTGCATCAACTCATTCTAACTGTCAATAAAAGCTTTTGTTGCTCATAATATGATTGCTCTTCTACTTCTGTAAGTGATAAAAACATCTGACAAACACACATAAAAACCAGAGGGCAACAGATCATGTGAAAATATATTTGTGTCATTCTCAAAACTACATGTCATGTGGCCATGACTGTAGATGTCCTTTTAGTAATTTTACTGTAATACTTTTCTCAAATCCTACCTAGGCGGCCGAAATAAAAGGAACTTTCCCCATAAGTTAAACAAAAAGCATTCTAGTAAGTTATATTCTTTATATTTGCCCCCAATATTGAACTCAAACAGCTCTTACAAAGGAAACTTCCCCCATTTACTATGGAAAACTTGTAAAAATTGAACCCTAGGGAGAAACCTTGCTCCATCTGCCAAAGACATTGTGTTGATTGTCTTGTTCTAGAAAATAAAGAATTTGTTTTATGGTCATTTTGGGTTAAAGTTACAAAAAGTGGAAATAAAAGTCCTTTAAGACTTAACACTGGGGAACAAATATGTTTGAAACCATTTCCATCAAGAAATAAGTAGAATGGAAGAACAGTACCTTGGATGATGGGTTACACACATGACGACCAATTACTGCTGGAGCATCCAGCAAGAATGTCTAAGAACTTTGCAGGAAATCACAGGAACAAGGTTTCAGCAACCTGATAGAAAATCTCTAATCTACAGCCACAACATGACCCCAATTTCCAAAAACACAGCACAATATTGAGTGATGACTAGTTTGAGCAACATTAACTTTATAAGGTAGCAATGCCAGATCTTCAAAAGTAGTTCTGAAAGGAAAAATAGGGGTCATAGCTAGAATCAGAACTTCTTTTTTTAATTTTGTAAACTTTTTATTACATGTCTGAAAATGAGCTAAGAATGCTGGTCATAAAAACCTTTTCAGGCTACATGTAGAAGTTAATAATTGAGCTATGCTTACTAATGCCTGTTGTCTTGCAGGTTGATGCAGCAGTCTGTGGAGTCTGTGTGGAATATGGCATTTGATTTTATTCTGGACAATGTTCAGGTTGTCTTACAGCAGACATATGGAAGCACATTGAAAGTAGTGTAGAAAGCAATCCATGCCCATCAGTGCTAGTGGATTATTTGCATGATTTTAAAGCTTAAAATCATTTTACATTTCTTTTAAAAGATAATTTTGTACATTTCCTTCATAAAGTGCCAAATTTGTCAGTATTGCATGTAAATATGTGTTCCACAAATTCTTTTATTGTAGTATAGGCTATTTACAAATGGTTTGTTTATAAGAGTTTTATGGATTTTTACAGTGAAGTGTTTAATAAAGAAAAGTGCAATAGTTCTGTTTCCTGACTTGTCTACAAAATGAACGCAAATTACATTTTAAAGTTACATTACCTAAGATTCTGTTAATCTTCAATACCGAAGAACACATGACTAAGGTGTAATTGGGGATGTTAATCTATGCTTTAAGTTTTGGTGTGGGAATATGAGGACAATAGAAGTCACTTATCCTTCTCCTTGCCTAAAATGGAAGAGATGAGTGGCATTCTGGGCAGCTTTGTGTAATGCTTACATAGGTAGAGGTGTGTGGCCCTTGTCCTAGAAATGAACCTGTGATCACAATTGGAAAATAAAAAGTGAAAATAATCCTGTACAAAAAAAGGAAAATTGAGTGGATATAGAGAAAAAATAGCTTTATTTTGACAATGAAGCCATAAATGACAGACACAGCTGAGATTGCCCATGTACTTTATTTCTGGCTCTGTTTGTAATGAATACAGTGAGACGCGTTGGCAGGAACTATACAAGCACTGAAATGCTGCCCACAGTACATTTTACATCACCAATTACCACGAGGCAGATACAGAGGAAGCTTTCCTGCTAACCCTTATAAAACGTAGGCACAAATCAAAACCATGGAAAGCACAGTGCCGGGGAAATATGCATAAATAATGACTTCATTCTTAGGTTTTATGTCAAAAGGTTTAGAGGCTGCAGAACATGGAAGCTGCAGTGCCAATTTTACAAGTAAAAAACCGAAAACCTGTAATAAAACTCTTGGACTATTGTTTCCTTTAAAACAGAAGCCAGTGTGGGAGTGATGGAGTCGGGTGGGCAGGCACGCTGGAACTGTGGGGATGTGTAAAATTGAGCACTGTCAAACCAGTGTAAAATTTCTTGGTTTCTCATGGAAAACAAATTTAAACTACTTTTATTTTCTTCTTCCAAACCTCAGGTTCAGTATCCTTTGTTTCTCCCATTGCAACATTTCATCTCTTTACATCTCCTTCCAACAGTTGGAAAAAAGTTTTAAATTATTTCAAACACCTTTTTCAATTCCACTATGAGTTGCCAGTCTGTTTTCTGCATCTCATCTCTAAACCAATTTTTTAGAGCATCAATTGACTGCCGGGTAATCTGAAAGAGGAGCAAAAGCAGATATTAACTTTACACAATACAATAAAATTTTGTAGTTACATTTGCCCCTTATTCTTTTTTTGGCTTTTTCTGCATATTTTCCCTTCAAATTTTACCATTAGCAAGTTCTCTCAATTCCAGATGCAGAAGCTGCGACTTTAACACATCTGCCCAGCAGAGAGAGAACTTGTGCAAATCATGACAGATATACTAAGTGGTCCTTGGCCTGGTCATCTGTGCCTACGCCTGCTCCCCCCTACAATTAACATGGAACATGAGAGTTGCAGTTCCTGGTTGTGCACTAGAAAAGCTGGCATACAAGCCATAATAAATGCCATAGCTGTCTCAATTAGGAAGAGACAAAATTTGATAATTTTTCAAATAGCTTACCACCTTCAATCGGCTCCTTCCACCTAAATAGAATACTGGGTATTCATAGAATGCAAATTTGATGTTCTGCTGCCAGGTGGGTGGACCTGATCTGCAGCATAGTGTGCAAGGAAATCATAGGGATTACAGAAAACTATGCCAGAATCCTCGGAATGGCACCGATTAAAAGGATGAAGATAATAAACATCTTTATTGCTGAACACCTCATTCCTCAGAATATAAAACTGCCATTTTCCTACCACAGTATGACCATTTGTCTTGAGGACCCACCATAGAACCTGCTATGGAAAAGAGAACACACAACTTACCTTGCTAACAAGGTGATCAGTAGCCTCGAAATGTCTTCCATACATTTTTGGGGACTCCCCAGGGATAGGCTCTATTTTCACACAGACCTCTTGGCCCTTTTTTGCTACATCTACAGTCTTGTGGTTGATCTCAATGCTGGTAACTATTCCAATATCTACAAACTGAAAAAAGTGGCTATTAAGTTAAAGTAGCTTATTAGCTTGGATTGAGTCAGGGTTCAGAACATTTGGTTCCAATACTTGAGTCCCTCCCCTCCATCTTATCCCTTATGACATACATTGTAGTAGCATGGCCACTTACAAGCTCCTCTACTTCTTAAAGACAGCCTATTGTCAACAGTGTTCACTATGTATATTCATCCAAATAAACGACTACACTGACGTACAGCATTTCTATGGGGCATTTTACATAAACTTTAAAGGAAATCTACTGTCAAAACCAAGCATTACTCATAGATCCAGGCTCTGTTACCATGGTAATCTTCTTATATTTGTTATGAATGGTCTCCTTTCTAAAATCAACTCTTATAATAATGCTAATGAGCCCCTCAGTGATGTAGCATGCTGTTCTATGTTGAAGGAGCAAATTGCCATCTCCAACTGTGTGCTTATTGCTGCCGAGATTACAGAAAGGGAGGGGGACGCGTAGGGCGAGACTGAGATGTGCTGCTGAGAGCAGAGGGGGCTTTTGTAACAAGTCTATAGCCCTTCAGGCTCATTAGCATAATTTTAAAAGTTGATATTAGAAGGAAGGATGTCATGGATAATAAATATAAGAAGATTATCGCAGTCACTAAGTCTGGTTCTTTGAGTAAGTGTCCCTGGTTTATCATTATGGATTTAAATGGTAGGCTTTCTATAAGCCAAAGATGTTCCTATGTCTCCTTTTCCAGCCTTTATTTCCCATACTCATAGATAATTTGATAAAGCTTCTAGTATTTTAACTCTCTACAGACATTCACAGTTTGATCTTATTTTACAGATTCAAATTCTAGGTATAAAAGACTTAGTCCTTAGCTTCCTGTCCATATCTTTCTGCTGTGTACAGATTAGAAGGCGTTTGAAAACACAGCTCACTGCAGGGGGAATAAAACATGAAACGGTTTTTCTTTATTAAAGTATATTGCCAAGGTTACTATCATCACCTGCATTATTTTATTAATTTATAAAATTTATTTGGTTCCCTTTACAGCACAACTAGTCACATCTTTCACAATGTGGAGAGTCCAGCAGCTCCTCCCCATTCAGCACTTCATGTCATGTAATACTAAGATTTACAAAACCTACCCCTATGTATCTTATTAATATGGTACAGACAAATGATGACAACCTAATGTGAGTGACAAAAGGGTTAACTTACATTCTTACTCGGAACACATATGGGGGTTCCCTGTTTGAGTTGACCAGCTTCAATAACCACTCCCATGACAATGGGATCCCGAGAATTAAAGATAAACTGAGGAAGAATTCTCACTTTACATGGAAATACCGCAATATGCCTGACAAAAAAAATACAATTAGGTTTAGATATAGATAAAGATCCAAATATCTATAACAAATCACCAGTTCTGGATCCCTTAATAGTTCTTAGCTGCAGCAGTGAAACCTGTCATTTCAGATGTCTTTTAATTGCAAAAAACCAATAGAGTGCAGTTAGCGGGAGATCGAGATGCCACCCATAAAGTAACTATCCTAGTGCAGAACTTGCTCTGCTATTAGGACATGGACAGTCAGGGAGTAGGTACTTACTTGAACTCTTCTTGCTTCTGCTTCTTGTAATCCTGTCTATATTTGGTAAAGGCATCAAACAAGTGGTAGATAATTTCGGCACTAAAAATACGTACACCTAAACTATCAGCCATTTCTTGAGCTTCTCTTTCAATTCGTACATCGAAGGCTAAAATCACAGCATACCTGTAAATGGAAAAAGGACCATGTAAACTCAAACCTTCGCAACAAAATATCCCTGTAAAACTACAAGTATAGAGGTCCCCATTACATAAAGAGTAACCATGCAGAGAAATATAGATAAGACTCATCCCCCCAGTGTAAATACATTGGAGCCCAACTCTGCGCTGGTCTATTCACAGGTTTAGAAATTTCCCTGAGTGTTATTCTAGGCCAAAATAATCAAGTTGGATGATTTATCTTAGTAGTTTATGAACTGCTGAGTCTATATTAGATCAACTTTTATTTGGTCTAGTCACAAATTTCTGATGTACGGGCTAGGTCAATGGTGGCGAATCTATGACACGTGCCAGAGGTGGCAATCGGATCACTCTATGGGGGCAGCCAGGCCATTGGCCCAGCACAGTTCACCAGACAACACTCGAAGAGTGTGCTTTCAGTGCAATTGTAAAGTGACACTTCCTCGGTTGCTTGGGACTGCAGGAAGAGCTGAGAAGTTGTGGACAGGCCCTATTCTTATTTGGAGGTCCTCCTGCTGACCCCTTGAGTCTTCCTGTACAGAGAAACCCTGGAGAGAAGGTACAATAATAGTCCAAATTTGTTCCTATGCTTTTTTTGTAATGATTTTTGTTGGTGTCCTCAAGGCTGATACGATTGAAAGATGAACAAGGAGCAATAAGTTACTGCTTAAAACCCTGTGTTGCCACTTTGCGAAAAAAAAAGTGTGATTTGGGTTGCAGTTTGGGCACCCGGTATGTAAAAGGTTTGCCATTACTGGTCTATGTCATGCCCCCTTTTCCCAAGGGCATGTCCCTTTTTTTCAGACAGGACAGAAAACTGTGTAAAAATGGTCTAAAACCCTTCATAAAATGTGGCGCACGGCATTTCAGGTGCCAATTACCGTATTTTCCGGGCCATTAGGCGCACCGGAATATAAGGCGCAACAGTCCGATGCGCCTTATATTCCGGTGCGCCTAATGGCCCTGGTTCCAATACTTGAGTCCCTCCCCTCCATCTTATCCCTTATGACAGTGATGGCGAACCTATGGCACGGGTGCCAGAGGTGGCACTCAGAGCCCTTTCTGTGGGCACTCAGGACAGAGTTCACCAAACAGGACCAAATCTATCAAATCTTCCTGCTGTTCCAGGTAGCTTGGAGAGAAGCTATAATGAAAGTCTGAATTTGCCCTCCTTCTTTCTACTGTATTGGGAGCCTTAGGCGGCCTATACAATTGAAAGAAGTGGAACAACAGGTAGCAATAAGTTACTGCTTAAAATGCCACATTGGCACTTAACAGTAAATAAGTGGATTTTGGTTGTAGTTCGGGCACTCTGTC